>OOFC01014071.1:14304-30519 GCA_900323345.1 Pseudochromis fuscus
AGAACAGCAGGGGAGGAGAGAAGTAATGAAGAATATTGGCAGAGAGAAAACCCTGCTGAGTGTCATGACAAAGTGAGGCGGCAATGACGGCGCTAAAAATAGACATCCTCAAATGGAGGGACGTAAACAAAAAAAAGAGAAAGTAATCAAACGACTTTTACAAAGTTCTTCCCCTAAAAACACACACACATCCACGCACACACACACACACACACACACACACATCAGATTGCATACGTGTCCTTGATAAAGGAGAGGGAAACTGAGTGCGCTGCTAGTCAGAGCACAAGGATCTGGAGCAAACTGATAAGTCCCAAAAAAGCCAATAGAGCAGACAAAAAAAAATAAAAAATTAAATGCAGGAAAAGATTCATTGCAGAATATTTGGGTTAAACGGCGTGAGGGCAAAGGCAAAACACTTTAAAGGAATCATTTGACATTTTGGAAAATACCTTCATTTGACTTCTGGCAGAGAATTCGATGACAAGATTGATACAACTCTCATATCTGTTAAATATGAAATTAGGTTCAGGACCATTTCTGCTGGTTGGAAACAGGAGGACCCTTTTTTTTTTTTTTTTTTTAAGCAAAATCCACCTGCATATCAGCACCTTTAAATCTCACAAATTAACACATTTATATCACATATTCAATCAGTACAAATGATGTGAATGGAAAAATGTGTTTGTATTTAATGGACAGACAATATTTTATTATTTATTTGGGACAGACCGATTATTGGCCCGGACGATTATCAGCGCAGATATTGGGCATTTTGACATATCGGCATCAGCCTTTTTTCATTAATCCAACATGTGGACATCCATCTCAAAGAAAGAGCTTGAATATGTTCATGTCTTCTTATGTGATATTGCTAATGATTCTCTCATAAAGACAATCAATTAGGTGAGATTTAAATACCTGACATGTTTGACGCCTCTGAAGAAAACTGCAGTTTGACAATCCAAAGAGAGAGAGAGAGTGTGTCAAGTGTCAAAGCGATTGCAAATCAATAGACTCAGCAGCCAGAGTCAAAAAACTCAGTGGTCAGGACTTTGGTAATCAACAAAACCATCACCTCCATTACACTGTCTGTTAATCACTGGTAACAAGGTTGCTGATAATATCAAATTCAAATGCCAACATTGACTGCAAATGAATATCGGCCCTAAATATCCGTTATCGGCCACCTTGATTACCAATAATCGGTATTGGCCCTTGAAAAAAAAAAAAAACATATCAGTCTCTCACTATTATTCATACTGTGAAAACTTATTTATTCCAAAGTACAGAGTAGTGACTGAGCTTATTTGCAGAGCACATTCCAGTTTGTGTTTTACTGCTGCCCTAAAATACTGGATCTTTACTGTGACTGTTTTCTTCTGGTGTTTATAACCTGCTCAGATGTGTAAGCACACAATATTTATTCTGTGACGATCACCCTGAAAAACAGCATCGGCCAAATCTGCCTCACGAAGCTGAAGCTGGAATTAACCGTTTCATAATAATTAATTAACCTTTTAATTATTCAGCGGAGCTCAGCGGGTGTCATAAAGCTAATAGTAAAAAGCAGCAGTGGCTATCATCTTTCACCCGCACACTTTAATTCTTAGCACTGTCTAAGTCTGATTAAAGCGCCGCAGCTCATTGCTATGCTTTTCAATACAATGACTGGGAGCTGTGATAAACAACTTTTTAATTGCAAATGCCTGAAGTGTGACCTGTGTCAGAAAGTTTGCATTTTACACCGACGTGCCGTTTCCACTGCAACACGGCTCACCTCACCTAACAGCTGGTGAGATACAAGCCGAGGCTATTCCCAGCACTAAAATGTTGCTTTATTCATTTACATAAAAGATTGTGTTTCATTTATTTTTTCATGAATTCTTCCCCCTCTTTCTCACATAATTTTATTTTTACCTCATATTACTACACACGCAACTCCAGGGAAAATGCTACATGGACTCTTTTTAATGTGAACAGAAGAATTAATCATCACTGAATATTCATTACTAAATCATTATTACCAACATCAGCATGTAATACATCACAAACTGTCTTCCTTTTCATAAGGACATAATTGGGGTCTGCAGACACTAGTGGGCTTCGAGAGACTCTCCTTCTCCTCTCAGCAAGGTAACGATTGGTCGAGGTGTTGGACATTGATAATCAATGTGCAATTATTCTTTCAACGTGAAGCAAAATGAATATGCAAAGACACAAAATGCAGGGGCTCAATCTTTCTATTGAGTTTTAATCACTCTGATGAAATACTGTTTTGCCCCCATTTCCATGTGTGAATAAATCAATGACATAAAAAAAGATAAGGCCGTCTCTCTCTTTTCTCCCCCCGTCTTTCTCCCTCTCTCTCACTCCATCTCGTCCTCCCTCTTATAAATCGACTGACCCGTGACTCCGTCCATCATTCAGATTAAATTTACAGTAAACTTTTACAAGCAAGATATCTGGGGCCTGTAATGAAACGAATATAGATTTTACAGGTTTGCAGTGTCTATCCGGCCGAGCTGCTTCCCCTGCTGTGATAAACAACATTTTGTAATATGCATTTCACCTTGAAAAATGTTTTGCTGCATCATCACTGTATCATAAACAACGATTACCCAGGTTTGGAGCCGCCTTATCATTCCACTTCATAAAAAATACAAAGAGAAGAGGAAAATGAAACATTGAGCATCTTGATAACAAAACAGCATCCTGCTTTCAGATGTCATCAATATGTATTCAGAGACAAAACACTGCATCACTGTTTTGTAATGCGGAGACATTATGAAATGCCTTCGCAGCAAACTAACAAATACCTTCGGGTCTTTTACGCCACATGCTGCAATGTAAGAAAGTCACTTTGCATATATGTCTATGGAAGATTCACAATATCCCATGAACATTCATGCACAGCGTTTGTCTCTTTCTTGTTCTCATATCACAACAATGCCACTGAGGAAAACAAAGACAGAGCGTCATAACCTCTGCTGTGGCGAGTCTTAGCAAATTGTTCCCTTTAAATTATTCAGAACATATTTGTCAGCCAGATCCTGGTCTGCTGTAGAGGGTTTTAAATATTGAAAAGATTTCACATCTAATAACACCAGAGCGCTACGCTTAACTTCATAAAGTAACCATCAGGCAATGCATGACTCATATACAGGTTGTGTCAGCGAAGCCCGAACAGCAGTGGAGAATCCCGCTGCATATGTCAGCATCGCTCCCAGTCAGCCACTGTGCGCTATGAAAAATAGTAAACACTGAGCATCCCATTGAATCTGCCTCCCACTCAGATTCTCTCTGCTTGGTTTTCTGACACCATACTGGTGGGAAACAGGGGGGCGGAGGTCAGAGGCTCACTGCCCTGGCACTCAAGAGACCCGGGAGTTTAGGTCTGGCTCTAATTGTGGTTCTAGACTGGAGGTGGTTTTGACCTTTACTGATTTATTTACACACAATCGTTTCTCACCGTGGACGTGGATGTCATCTTTCTTGTGAGAAACCCATGGATCCAGCTCTTTAATAAAAATCTCTTTTATGAGACCACACACACACACACTCAGGCAGCGAGGCACACACACACACACACACACACACACACACACACAGGAATTTGCATGCTCTGGCATAGACACAAAACCTCACACACACACTGGTGCAGAAAGTCGTTTAATATTTTCTTTACAGCGCAGCGTTAAGATGAATTAATTAAACTAACTAGTTTGGGGTTACATTTAAATTTACATTTTCCTCAAAGGGACATCTTCCTCAGGACTTTAGTAATGTTTGCATTTTATTCAGGGCTAAAGATAACATTGTTCTACATACAAGCCCCAGTGAATATATTCAAGGTTGTAGAGCGGTCGTTAAGTAACACGCAGTGTCTCTCTGTCTGATGTAATTCCCCCAAATAGAAACTTCAACTCTTTAAGTCATTTTGTTTATTGTTCACTTTCATTTTTTTGTTGTTTGCTGAGGACGATGTCTGACTTTCATCCAATTAAAATTACTGACTGGGGCCTTTGATCGTCTAACCTCATTTGTCCCCAACTGATAAAAACTTCACTGATAAGACCTATTAGTCATTATAATGCAGCACAGAAGAACTATAATTAATTATTAAACAGGAATTAAGCAAAAGAAAAAGAAAAAACACAATTTAGCACTTTTGCCAGCTGTACTGCTGCCAACATTACAGCAGCACACTGCTACAGCTCACCTTAGATAATCAGTACAAGGAAAAGGTTTGCTGGTCTCCTGCTCCAGCACAAAGCAATCTATGTTGTTTTTTTTTCCTTTTATGCTGAGGTCAACATTTCCAACCTGAAACATACGACATGATGGATTGGTGATCGCCACTGACTGGAACAGAGCAACAATCAATGCAAACTGGCTGACAAACGTGTAACTTTGTTGCATACAAAAAGTTACAAATGCCATTGATATGTTTGTTAGTTTATTCCGAATATGCAAATAACACAAAGTATAAGCTTCCTGACTGCTCCCAAACAAATTCATTGGCCAACATAATATAGAAGCAAAAATTGAGGAAGCAAAATAATAATAAAATACAGAAAAACAAACAAAAATAATAGCATAGGATATTTGCTCTCACCCTTGTGTCAAAATAATATCTATATATACACACACACACCTATATAACCACACCCACACGTATGTGACAATTTAATTTTAGTGTGGTAAATTGGTTTAAAAAAATATAACTAACTCAAACATGAATATCAATCATAACAGAGTATTCACCATAATAAGTTTTAGTGTGTTAGATACATGCATAAGTTAACAGTTTGTAATATTCAAACATACTCATGAATACTTAGATTATATAATAATTTTCAAACTGTCTGTCTCATGTCTTTGATTTTAAAATTCATTGTTTACATTAATACTATGTAACCTGACACCTCTGATTAATGTTATGGAGGTTTTACAATTATCCTCTATTTAGCTGCTGAATCGTCATTAAGGATCATGCGCCTAATTTAAAAGTTAAGTAAGAGATATGCCATAATGACAAATTGAATATTGGTCATGCAAAGAACAGTGTAATTGGATCAGGCAGATATTTTGCAAAAATGATTAATTCATGAAATTACAGCATATAATGAGATACAAAGGAACACCATCTTATGCTGATAAATGCCTGCAAAAGTCTAATTACACAAACATAACAATGAGGCTCAGAACATTAACCGCATCTATGTGTCTGTCATCTCAAACTATTTGCTATGAGTGAAATTAATGTCTTATCTTTGGAGATCTGACTGCCAAAATATTCAACTGGAATTCCCAAAATAAGTCAGTTGCCCATTAGAGAAGGACACAAATTGTAATATGCAAATATGCAGCACAGTTATGGAGGCGAAATGAAGACAAAAGTAAATGCAATTTCTCAGTGTGTTGCTTGTATAATTACAACCCTGTTCCTGGAAATTGCTTTTTTTTTCAAAACTTAAGTGGCTTACCCTGCATTTTGTAAAAATAATAATTAAATTTGCAAAAATACAAGCAATGTTTTCCAGTCATGCTGGGTTGTAAATTACTGTAGCTCCACACACACACACAAGTCATAGGAATGATGGACATGTAAAACACAGGGTGGTGTTTGTCCTTTAAAAAACTTAATTTCCCATCCACCTTGAAATGGCCCCTGCTGCAGTTCAACTATGAATGATTGAATGAGTTTTTATTTTCTATCAAATATCCAACAGTAAACACCTTGACTCATCACGCTCTTGCAAAAGTTGAACTCCAAAAATGTGTTCTTGATAACCAGCTTTCCATTTCCAACCTGAACCGATCAAATTAACAAGCAATACGCCGAGGATTTCTGCAGCGTTACTCACCCGCCGTGTGTGGATCGGCCACAGGGGACAAAGTGAACAGCAATAAAAGAAGATGAGTGAGGGATTTTGATAAGTCACCCAAGATCACCCCATTATATGAGCTATTCCTTTTTAAACCCTCATCAGCATAGCAGGGATTTCCAATGCTGCTTTACCACAGCTCAGGCGAGACTACAGTCTCCTAGGAGGGAAAAAATATTTTGCTTTTTTTTTTTTTTACTGCTGTGTGTGATGCAGCTGTCACTTATCAGATCATAAAAGTAACGGCCTCTTCATTTCGACAAATTCCCGAGACAACACCAAACATTAGGGAGACACCTACAGAAACTCCTTTTATGTGCAGTGAGGGATGTTTTATGTAATTTGCAGGCCGCTGTTTATCTGTGGTCATTTCCTGTGACAGTGTATCCAAACTAGGAAACAGATCAAGTGTTTCTCGCAGCTTAAAGTGACTCAGTGAGTAAAAATGATGGACACAGGAGACAAAAACATAATGCTGCTCGAGCGCTCTGACGAGGGGGAAAAAAGAGGCTCTGAAAATCCGCAGAGATTCGACCGTTCGCTTCAGTCTCTGCTCTCCTTTTTGAGCGTTTTCTGAAACGAGTGACCATTAAAGTGAAAGTGGTCCCCCCGCACCCTCCCCCTCATCTCTCACTTTATCCCCGTTCCCCTTCAACTACAATATGTGCTTTATTGATCACAGGGCTCTGGCTTGGATTGCTTGTTGTAGTTGGGTGTCATGGCTTTGGTCAGCTGGAGCACCCTCACAAACAAGAGAGACTCCTACAGTAAAATCTGGAAAAGCTTCAGGGAGGATTTCAACATAAAAGCTGCACGTCTTTTAACTTGTGTTTGAGGTTTTGTTTGATCAATATACACCGTGTCCTGTGCTTAAAGTAACACGTCCTGGTTGTAATGACTGACTGCTCCACTTAAATATTTCAGTTCCTCTCCTCAGAAACAGGACAGAGAGGTGATGTCCAGACAAAAGTCCTTGCCATGTACTTGAGGTGAGCTTAAGTCGTCTTACACAATAGAGGGCAGCAATTAAATATTGATTGGATTTCTTTGAGAAGACGTGGATGTGGTTGATGGCAGTCAGCAGAACAAAACGCCACAGATAAATGTTGCATGTTTCCTTTAACCTAGTCAGAAATAATTACATAAAGCTCTCCACCGGTGGGACGTCAAAGGACCAAAGACCTGATCCCGCTGCCAAGTCTATAAGGTGGAAGTGCTTCTCTGCTGTCTTGAATTGCACTTAAAAAAGGTCACGATGAGTAATGATTTTGACCAATGCATGTTTTGGCAACTGGCCAGTGACACATCCACGCAAACTGAATTTGTGCTGTCATGTTTTATTCTCCTCTCAAAGAAGCCAAATGGCCACTGTCAGTATGAAGGTTGGAGGTCCTCAAATCGAAGTTGGACAGAAACATCAAAAACTATTTTCTTTTTTGAACCAGTTTGCTAAGTCGTGCCACAAAAAACATCTGTAAAACTTTCTACTCTAACACTGCATATAAGAATAATGGTGGGGAATACTTAAAGCTCCATTTTTCAGACTAAGGTCGACAAAACTGAGCTTTTAATTTCTTTCTTGTGGCAGAAAACGGCCACAGGAGTTGGCAGATTTTATAAGCTGTAACAAGATAGCCAATTAAGCTCCTCCTTGAATTAGCTGAAAATGTCGTCTCCAGCTGACTTTATAATGTGTGAAAGTGACTCATTTTCAAATAAGGATCTCTCTCGTGAAAGGATCCATGCAATTAATAGTTACACGTTGTGTTAACACACAAAGCTGCATGTCCCAAACACTGACGTCATATTCGTATTTTAAACCATATGACAAACTGGGAAAAAAAAAAAAAAAAAATAGGAGTGGATGTGGACTCATTAACAGGGTTTCTGAGCCCATAATGTATAACCCTATAAACCCATGTAGTTATTTCCTCAGCACTGGAAGTCACCCGAATACTAGGTAGGTACTAATCTAGTTAAAGCAGATAAACAGTGTTTAATCCAATCCTTACACTTGTACTGTTGTAATTTTTGTGCAGCTAAAAAACAAAACAAAACAAAACAAAAACACCTGCCTGCAAAACCACCCGGCAAATATCTCTTACTTCACAATGAGCAGAATAACAAAGCTTGACAGGTCTGCTGTGCCTGCAGTTGTTAAGCAGTGATTGGACAATTGCTCTTCAGGGGAGGGATTTACTAAACATTCACTTGCTTACTAGAATTATTTTATTTTATTCTGCTGGCAGGTACAAGCCTCACACTGTGCTCCACTGTACACCTCATGATGCTGATTAATTTGCCTGAATAGTACCAAAAAGACTCTGTAGGCCATTTTAGTTTCTCTGCTGTAAATATAGTTTAAGGAGGGAAAAAAAAATGGAGTAATTCAAGCACAGCAGGCTGAAGTGTAGACTTTCAGAGCAGGTGTGAAGATACAGTGGAGAGGCTTTATTAATTCGGTGTCAGGTAAACAGAGCGAAGAAGAGAGAACAAGGTGCAGAGGTAGGTGTCACTCTGACAGGCGGCACAGGGAGGAACAGGGGGAGCTGTGCTGGGATCAAGAAGCACCTGCTGCTCCCTCAAGAGGTCTTCAGCAGCATGGAAATTTTGGAGGAGAAGAAGAAAACAATAAACACTTTGTTATGCGGTGAACAAACAATCCTGGGCCGGGCGGTTTGAGTACAGAGCCTAATAATGGCACGAGATGCGTTTCCAATTCCATCTCTGCTGAGACCGTAATCACATTATGCATAACATTTTCAGGACTGAATACAACTGGCCCTTTTACCTGCACAGTGGGAAATCACCATGGCTCAGTTTACAAATATGACTCCCGCTACTCTTTTTTTTAACTCAAAATGACACAAAAACATATGCTGTTTATGTATATTAATTAGGGATGGTCCGAGTCGATCCACTGGATCGGTATCAAGTCCAATCAATGCCAAAATGACTGGATCAGATATTGGATTTTTCTTTTAGCACCCATCCGATCCGATCCATAAACCCAAACTATCTCATATATCCTCAACTTCACTTTGCTCGACATGCTGTAAACACAGGTGAGCGGTTGCCGTGGTTGCCAAGTGCCGTGTGTTTTCCTCAGGTGACCAGAGCGAAGAGAAAAACTGCAGAGCTGCATCATGTCTGTGTTTGAATTACTGTATGCTCACGGAGGAGAAACGAGTGTCTCAAGGAGAGGCGGCAGAAACAGACATTTCAACACAAGAAACAGCATCACAGAAAGGACTGTGTGGCCAGAAACTAGTTGGTTTAACTTCAAATATGTTTTTAATTCATTAAGTTAGAGCTGGTTTAAAACGTTTTTGGAGATATGAGCTCTTGCTACGACCTCCATCAGCTGTTCGACCGACCGGGTGCTCAGAGCTCACGTTTTTTTTCCAGCTGACGTTTTTAAATTTTACCGTTGCACTAAAGCGCTGTTATTGTACATTAAACCAATTTAGTGCTATTTCCTATATTGCTATTCTGACTAAAACGGTGCAGATTGTGTCGGCTTGCGGGCACAAATGTTCCTGCTGCGCAGTGATGACGCAATGACGAGTCCGACCAGTAAGATTTTTTTACCTGCTAGGACCTGGCCGGGTCCTTTTCTGGAACTGCAGGAGGGGAGGCACCAGACATAGACATAATTATTAAGTCTCTGTATATGTATATGTCTATATAACTTCAGTTGTTGTCACATATTTTCCTTCTTTCTTTAGGGGAGCTGAATAGTTGTTGCACAGTGAACATGGTGTTTTTAGATGTCAGTATTAAACAAATTACATCCATAAACGTATTAACAACTTTTATACTGACAAAAAGGAGGTATTGGATCAGTATTGGACGTTCCTTAATGTTGCAGTATCGGTGTCGGATCTGAAAAAGTGGTATAGAGCTATCCCCAATATTAATGTTCAGTTTTATGGAGCTGTAAGTGACACAGATATGTAAACACACATTAGATACATAAGGTTCAAATGTAAATTTTGAATTAGCCTTTTGTTCCCTAAGAAACCACACAGCAGCGGCACAACAGGCAGCGAGACCTCCCACTTGAACAGAGGTCAGCGATGAAATGATGACTGACAGGGGCAATCAGGGTTCGTTCTCCCAGTTGTGCGACTCTCCCACAGCACAGTGTGTGTTCATTATGCGCCCTGGGCACATCACTTAAGTGGGCTAACTCCTTTCAATTCCTCGGCCTCATCAACCACAACCACTTTGTTGTTTTTTTTTCTTGTAAAAAAGCGGTTGCTGGCACCATTGCCAATGCACCACAGCTACTGCACAAATCAAAGGAGAATGACTGCAGGATTCATGTTGAATCCCTAAATGTTACATTAACACTTCTATCGACTCTGATGCTCAAGAAAGGAAGTTTGTAAGATAACAAAACAGAAAGGAAGGAATTGTACATAATATACGGTAAACATAGGTCTGTTATGTTTTGAAATGTCTGAGTAACATAATAACTTTCTACTTATATTGAACATCGAGCATTTTAAAGCTTCCCTCTTCAGATTGCTATTGATAGTTTTCTATAAGTGTCTCACTTAGGTTTTCAATACTCTATTGACCATGACAGGATTACTCACTTGGTGTTTGGATTTTTATTGCAAAGACTTAATTCAAAGGCTTCACAAGTGATTGCATCTGCTACATATGTTGCTTTCTGTCTTACCTGAGGAGAAGACATTTTTATGTGCGCCGTGGGAGTGTTACCTCAACAAAGGTTGACCTTTTCCTTATGTGGAGTCCCCCAGGGGTCAATTATTGGTCTCCTATTGTTCAGCCTGTGACTGCCTTCACTAAGTCTTCTGTAAGAGCCTGATTGATGTGATAACACAAAGACCTGTGCAAGCTTATACACAATATTAGGGAAATACTTTTATAAAAAAATACTTTCAAAAGTATGAAAAGATGAGTGGGATTGAAAAAAAAGACAGGAATGACTTATGCCAGTGAGGTCAGGCAAGGTGGTATTTGGAGAAAAAACTGGGTCTTTGACATTGCACTGAGGGAAGTGGAAATTGGAATCATCTTCATGCTGGATGATTCTGCATCTCATGACTTACAGCCAATGCCAATGTGCAGTGCCAGTGCAGGAAGCAGTGTGCCTGACTTTCATGCAGGAGATGAGAGCTCACACACTTTTACAGACCTGCAGTCAATGTTCAGTTTTTTATTTATTTTACTTCAACCACAATCTTTTCCTGACTGTAAATATTTTACTCCTAAAATGCAAATATACTGTAAAAAAAAAAAATTGTAATTTTAAAGTGCTGGCAGTGCTTGGAGGTTGTGCAAAATTGTTCATAGAAAAAAAAATATGCATGTGGACACTGACTCTCCAACAGATCTGAGTTCATCTTGCAGGGTTAGTTCAAAGCAGAACATCAGAAGTGAATTCAGTAAAGCCTGGAACAGTGTTTTATATTCCTCTGTGCTGAACCATATGCACTTTATTATGTTTTTATGTTGTTGCAATATAATTTATGCTTTATATAAGATGTATAGACTTGTATTATTCTTAGTCAAAATATTTTGCACAGACCACTCTAGTGTTTTTTAAAATTACTGGAGTCATGGTGATTATACATCATGATAACATTGCAATCATGATCGTTTTTGCAAGATAAGCATCTTGCACAGTTGCTTTCACAAACAGATCTTGCAGCACTGAACTCACTGACTCCATTTAACAGCTTTTACAATCAAAATGAGAGAAAGTATATAAGCCATACATGTATTATTCCAAGAGGGAATAGGATTTAGCTACAACAAGAAAAAAAAAATTGTACAATAAGGCCCTGGATCATGAAGCATTTCAATGACAAATTAGCTGCATGATGAAAACAACTATTTCAGATGGAAGCTACTGATATATCTACTCCAAGGATTGTCTACATTATATATGCACAGGAATCATCAAGGAATTTAATCACAGATGCAGCAACATCATAACTTTTAAACAGATCATTTATTCCTCTAAGAAATGGTTTGCAGTGTAAACTTCCAATAAAACATCCTGTTGGAGGTTTATCAAACAAATCATCAGAGCTTAAGAATCTGTGTTTTCACAAAACCTTCATGCAGAAAAACAGCTGTGTGTTTAAAATCAATAAAGTGGAACTAACTGGGTATTTATCTCTGCTTTTATGATCACTTTTTTTATGTTTCAGACGTTTTGGTGTATTTCCAATAGACATCAAACTGTATGGATGTTTGATTATGTAGTATCAAAAGACAGAGTTGATGGGGTAACATCTTCTACAGTGAGAACTGTAGAAAAAAAAGCGACATCATTCCTCATGGTGTTTTTGCATAAGCTACAAGACAAACTAAATGTTTGATGCGAACAAAATTTGAGCTCAAACTAAAGTTTTAAGCTGAAAACAAGCAAACAGAAAAATGGATGGGGGTTAGAAATCCATTATGAAATATCAAATAAGATGAAACCCCTTCATTGTTATTAGTGTGAGTTCAGCAAACACAGTGAGGAGAACCATAAGACAAAATGAGAGTCTGAAATGCACTGCAAACCTCCAGTTAATGGACTCTCGTGCTCCGTGAATGATTGTCTGTGATAGTGGAGAACACCATTACACGTGTTCTCCGTTTCCATTCTTCATCATGAAGAGCAGGGGAACGAGGAGGGAGCAGACTGAGAATGAAAAGGAGGGAAAAGTCATTGATTCTTGCTTCAATGAGATCTGTTGAACTGCTTTTAAAATTAAAGTTATGCTCCACTGAAATTATCCCGGAGTAATGGAATTCATTTCACAACGTATTTTACAAAGTAACAAGCAGGTGCTGTTTTCAGTAGTAGCTATGTATTTTGCTTCAGAGCAGATACAGTAAAATTATTGATCATTTCCTCTGGTGCACATTTGTGTTTCAAAGAAGAAAAAAAAAATAATAATCCACCAGGTGCTTTGCTCTTCCTTCAATCTGCATTCAGACCCGATCGTTTTCTTCCAGCATGGACTATCTTGAATCAATGGACAGTAATGCACCCATAATGCCCCTGTCAGACACACCTCCCCCTACAAAGGCAACACCACAGTGGAGAGATTGCCAGATGTGTTCCCCTGGCTGTGAAAATGCAAAAAGCCTCGACGATTTCCGACTGACGCACATTAAATCTGGACTGTGATTTACAAACAGAATGAGGAGGGAGAAAATATGAACAAAAAAAACTACCTAATGCACAGCGTTCACTCAGAGACAGCCTTCATTGTCTAAAAAGCCCCAACTGAAACAGATTACGATGCCCCTGTCATTTCACTACTGTGCTCTGAAGACATTTTTCATAGAGACATTATTCATTCTCAAGTACGTACATGTCCTGCAAAATCCCTCCTGTATTTTGATTTACAGAGGATTGGGAAAGTTGTAAAGAGATTATTCTCCATTAGCAAGTCCTGCCAGGTATTGAGGCTTCGAATAAACATCTTTCAACCTCTGCGCAACTGACAGGGCTTAAGTGTTTGCATTCGCCGTATCCGAGACAGTAATGAATTCCACTTTAAGGCCTTTTTCAAAATATGCAGCCTACAAGCACATTTAGTTTCACCTCTTAAAAATCTTTTTATCCCCACACATTGGCAAATCATCAAAAACCTGTTTTCTTGACACTTTGGCCCAACATCACCCTTCGTTTAAATATAAATAACGGGCTTCACAAATACTGGGCAATAGGTGCAAAAAGCCTTTAAAGTGTCAAGAAAAAAATGATCACAGCTCAAGGGAGAATTAATTGTGAATGTGCTTGATAGCCTAAATTATGTATGCAAGCAGAAAACATTAAAATGTCAAGGGCTTCATTGTTGAAATGGTGAGGTGTGAAACTACAATGTTCCTTTAGCAATGTCTTTTGCAGGTGTTTTGAAGCGTTGCATTTAAGCACCGCTGCGTAGTCATGAGTGTTTTATCTCAAGATCCACACAGGATTCGGGAGTTTTTTGGGGAAAAGTTCAGCACAGATACAGCCAATTCATAATTAATGTAAATAAACATAATCTCCATATCAGTGACATTCAAATAACGTTCACATTAGGTTGACTGCGAGAGCTTGTGGGGTGTTGAATACATGTGGCAGCTCTCCAAACAGCTCCCTTTGTAACAATAGCATGAGGGAGATGCTGGTGGTTATAATGAAGCGAGTGCTCGGATGGCAGTTTAAAGATGTCAGTGACACCGGCGAGCAATTGGCCTTTGAGTGTTTTTTTTTTAAGGGGTTGAAAGCACTGAGACACTTAACACAACTCACGTGTCATTTGAATCATGTTGGTGACAGTTAATTCTGCCCTGTGATGCCTGATGTGTTAACGAGAAGCCCGCTGTGGTTTTGACTATTAAATTATACTAGAGCTGAATCTAGAGTAGAAATAACAATAGTGGGGTATTCATATTGGATACTGTTTAAACCAGATCAGAAAGAGTTTGAGTGAGAATAAAGTTCATATCACACTGACTCAGTTTTACTTAAAGGAACAGTAAATGGAGCAGTCAAGGCTTCAGGCAAATTTCACCGTTTATCAAAAAGTTGTGAACGTTGAATAGCAGTCCTCATGCCACTATTGGGCTGCCATGATGATGACATCACGTGGGTTCAAGGCTGAGGCCGTTTCTCAATACAAAGTATGCAAGTCCGTACTTGGCGAGAATGTACTTGCAAGTCGGACTCCGAAGTACAGACTTGTGAGAACGTGACAATGCACCGAGGCTAAAGTGCAATTGGAACGCTAGCGTACATGGAAGTCTAAACTCAACGCACTTAAAGACCATTATTCATTCACACCCATCCATACTGGTGGTGGTAAGCTAAGCTAGCAGACTGACAGTGTCAGAGAGGTTGTAGGAAGTAGGACCCAAAATGTTGATCTCAAAGTTAATCAAAAAAAGAACATCTTTAATAAAAGAAACAGACTCAAGGCGCTGCACAAAAAAATGGCAGGAAACAAAAAAAACCCAAAACTTTAAAAACCCTAGAAATACCAAAACCACAGGAGCAGGAACAAGTAGCATGGATCACAAGAAACAAGACAACAAACTGGCAACAAGACAAAGAGACACAGGAGGTTAAATACACTGGGTAACGAGGCACAATGGAGCACAGGTGGAGAGGACAAGCAAGAAAGGCTGTGGCAGACAAGACAATCGGCACAGGTGTGACAAGACTAACAGGAAACAACTAGAACACAAGGGAAGAGACTCAAAATAAAACAGGAAGTGACATGACAGGAAACAACCACTGAAAATACACATGAAACATCACGAGAAAACAGAACAAGAACTACACATAACTCACAAGACATGACATGTGGAAAGACACAGATTTAATGGAGCGACAAGACATGAAGAAAACCCCAAGAAAAACTAGATAAACTGAAACTGCAAAATAGTAAATCATGAAACTCAATACAAGAACACAAGATAACAAACTAGGAATACACGGCAACATGACACAGAGGCTACCAATTTGTGCCTACGGCCCCTCCAACCGCCACCCAACCATTCAACCAACATTCATACAGGGCAAGGTGGGTAAAGTGTCTTGTCCAAGGACACACCTACAGTGACTGAGGGAATAGAACCACCAACCCTTCAGTTCATAGATGTTTACCAGTGAGCCACTGCCATACTACATTGGATTGTAACAATAAATCCAATTCTTCTCATCATGTGTAGTTTCCATCTGCTGAACCCATGTGATGTCACAACATTTCAACCAATCAGAAAAAGGTATTTTTTGACTCCATTTATCTGATTAGTTTAAATATTTGAAATAGCAGCTTCTATGCTATTGTCTGACTTTTGCAGATGGATATAGAGTTTGTCATAATCTTCCAAACAGTATCTTAAGCGTTGGAGGTTTTTTATTCCTTCAAAGGAAAAGAATAAATCAAACAAAGTAAGGTTGTGTTTTCAAGTGATGTTCATTTCCCTCATCAGTAAAGAGACATTAAGTCATTGAATCGATGATGTAACTAATTTCAGCTCAGAGGCTGATGAGGTACAAGTGCTTACAAGTGTTGCACCAAACCATTAACATACCTGCAGTGCACAGCATCCCTGCTGTAAACTGTGAAATGTTCCAGATTTTACAATCGCTCAGTGTTGTACATCTGGATTTGGATATGGGATTAATGATAATGGACTGCAGTTTAGACAGGGAACTGACTCCTCTTCCAGCCTCACAAGATCATTTCAAAACACAGGTGGTATCTGAATATGAATGTTTAGTTATTCCCTCTGTTACAATTCTAATCATGAGCAGCATTTTTTTTTTTTTTTTTTTTTTTTTTAAAAA
>OOFC01014071.1:30539-45142 GCA_900323345.1 Pseudochromis fuscus
AGGAGCAGTTTTTTTTTTTTTTTTTTTTTTTTTAAACGAATGAAACAGCTTCTAATGTGGGGATTCAGCAGTCCTGTGTTTCACAGCGATAAGGTTTCCCCGAATAAATAAAATAACTTGTTAAAATTAGACACCGAGTGACTGCATTTGGCTGGACCGGCTAAATGTGGTATAATGCTCAGGCAGCACATTAAAAGATAAAGGGTTATGATATTCAGCAGAGACTTGCCTGGCCCTGGTTTTTAATAAGGGCTGACTATGAGCTGCTGAGATCTGTAGCGCTGTGTATTTCCACTGGGACTGTGTTGTGTATCGACCCCATGCACCGAGCTCTGCCTACACCCATGACTGAGTCCTGCTTCCTGCTTTTTCCTCTAACCATTAAACACTCCATGCTTGTTTTATAGGATGTAGCAGAATATTTACTGGAATTAGAAAATGAAATTTTATCGCTTTCATTTTCACAAACATATTCTCAAATGATGCGTGCATTGTTTGCTGTGTAAACATGTTGTATTATTTGCCGTCCTAATTGTCTTGTAGTTGGAAGATCACATATTTATTAACAGGAAATCCAGAAGTTATGAGTGATTTCACTGATTATGCAGCGTTTGCAGTGAGTGGGTTGTGCATTCTCCCTTGAAATCCCCGTGTTGGCTTTGCTTGTCAAATGTTAATTTCAATCCACTTGTAAACCAGTGTGGACATACTAGATTTTTACTTTATGGCTTGATAACCAAGAGCGGCTTACCTCGCCTTAAGGACTGAGAGCTGTGTGTTATTGTTTCATAATCTGTGCTCTTAATGACAACATGTCTCTGCAGTGGTACAGCAAGTCTTATCCAGCCTCATATCTGAATGCAAAATAACTCAGGAACACTCACGTCCAGCTCATTGTAAATAGCAATGTTTATTTAAATATGTTTTATTTGTATTGAACCAAAACAGTCCACACCATTAAACAGGGGCTGTTTTGAATATTTTATTAAAAATGTTGGGAAAAGTGTCTTTATTTTCACATATTTTTGCACTAGCTTTCAAAAAAAATAAATAAAAAAACTGAACTCCTACCCAAGTAAAATCTGGTATTTGAAAAGACTTAAACATGTGCCACATTTGGCTCTCCCAGTTTATTTAGGTGTATCAAAGATGGCTGCCAAATCTTTTTCTGGGCTTCTTTCAAACCAAATCAGGAGATGTGCAAGTCAAAAGGCACAGAGGAGGAGGTGTTTTTGATCTGCTGTGAAACACCCAAAGTTAAAAAAGATCAAATTAAGTTCCACTCATGCAGCGTCCAAACACAGCAGCTATACATAATCACAGGCATCCTGCCCCCTCACCCTGCTAGTCGTTTCCTGTCATGTTATATTTATCATTTCAAAGGCAATTTTTAAACCACAAGTCAATTTCCTTCAGTGTGACTTGTACATGATCATGTTAACATTCGGGAAACACAAGAGGAAATGTGTGTGTATATATCATGTTTATTATAAAACCTATATTCTGATGGAAGATCAATGTGCCTCCATTTCCAAGTGGTCAGTGTGGATTGCAATCTCCGACTGTCTTGATGGAGAGTTTGGGTCTTTACCTCTAGAGGAAGATTTTGAAAGGCAAGGCATTTATTAAATTGTGGAAAGAAAAATACACAACATTTAACTTCCTCCTAATAATAAGATACAAGTTCCCTTTGAAACGGACTGTAGGGAACCTGGTGTGCTCCGTTTTGCTATTTACCCATATCTTATTGTGTCAATAAAACATGCTACATCGCTCGGTACAGCAGGCAGCCACAGTTACTTTTCAGCTGTTTTCTTATTCTTCCTAAATGATAAATCCTAAATCAAGTGCTATGAAAGAGTTGCATCTGGAAAAAGTGAGAAAAGGTAAAATCCCAGGAAGCCACGAGACAAATTGCAGCGTGATTTTGATGTAATTCCAATAATACTTTTCTAAAAATCACCTACTGAAACCGAGTGGCCGCTCCTTCTCACTGTTTCTTCACGACTGCTGCTCGAGCTGCGGCCCTTTGACCCTGCACCCACAGCTGGAGGTTTGTGTCTCTGCAGGATCGATAAAAGGTGTGATGAGAGCTGCACTTTTTAGCAGCAAGAAGTGTGGACAGCAGAAGTGGCTGTCTAAATGAAGTGTAATGGATTTAAGCTAGGAGAGAGCACAGAGGCCCTTATTTAAACTCCAGGCTCTGACTTCAGCAACCTCCCCTCTCTCTCTCACCTGGGGCTATCTTTGGTCTGTGTGACCTGAGCCCCACACTGCTGCACCTTTGCCATTCATTATCCCTGCAGTGCCTTTTGTTTTTCACTGGTTTTGAACTGTTTGCACCCTCAGATTTCAACAATAACTCTCTCCGTTTAACCTAATTTAAACATATCACACATGGTAAGAAAGCAAAAGTGATTTTCCCAAAACAAAACTGACAAATTAGTGAATCTCAAATTTAAAAAATGACCTGATCACATAATCCATTATTGCATCAATTCTCCTGTTTGTTAAAGTAGATGTGTCAAGTACTGTATTTTCCGGACTATTGAGCTGCACCTGTCTGTAAGCCGCTATTAAATTCATTCAAACAGTTTCATGTGGTCCGCTGTGACCGGGTCTGATGTAACGACGCTAAACATATCGGCGGCACGGAGCTTGCTAGCTTGTAAAAAGCTAACGAGCTTCGTGCCACCGATACATGAGAAACACCGGTGTTTATGTTCAAAGCATCAGAAAAAAAGTAGCAGCTTATAGTCCGGAAAATATGGTACTTTATTCCATTAAGTCATGAGGGAAGATTTTCAGTAAAGACAGGAAGCTATTTTTATGATCTCCATGTATCCCATAATTTGAACTCAGTGTTACCTGTAAAGTCAGAGCAGTGTTGCCAGTTGTGTATTTTATGTAAAAAGTGTGTAAAAGTGTGGCGAGTAAAACAGCAAATGTTCAGAGGATACTTGACCTTATGATCATGTAGCCTTCAGGTATCTAATAGTTTCATAGTTGTGCATTTACTATAGTTTAATTATTTCAAATATCACAAAATATAAGTAATTCTGATGTTAAATGGTTAGATAGAAATAATATCGGCTCGTATAAACTTTAGGAGTAAGGCAGTAGCGATGTGTCTGTCATTTTAATATCAACCAGTTTAATTATAATAAAGAATATGCTACAAATCCTGTTGTGCACAAATTGCCCTTTCAAACCAAAAGCGCTGAATAAAGTAAATCTTTGCAGAGTCAAGCTGTGTGTGCATCCATATGAGAAAGACAATCCAGAAGCATAAAACCAAATCTACCCTCCCGCAATATGCACATGATGATGCACGATGTGTGTCAACACATTGATATGAAGCTGATTGCATCATATTTTTTGAAGCACTGTCTTGGCAACACTCCCAAAATGACAAAAACAGGAAATGTAAAACGCCTGCTCCATTTGTTAAACCTCTTTAAACTGACATGAGGGCTGTCGCTGGATGACTTTAATGACTCCTATTGCATAACACAGCGTTGCTTTTTACACTGTATACAGTAGAAGCTGCACATTGGTTTGTGAAGCATTATTTATAACTATAGTGTTATTGTGGTAGCTTTGTAGCATATACTTACAGAGTGAAGGATCTCTGACATATATAAGAACAGGCTGCATTTCAAAGACAAACCACATTATTAATCATATTGATGAGATGCTTGTTTAATATTTCCTGGGCCACAGATGTTGTCAGATTAGTAGTTCTTTATAGTGGAGCAACACACTTCTTCTGTGTCAACCAGTGCCTGCAGCTATGCCTGTGTGACTCTTTCAAAACCCCTCATGCATTTACACAGGAACACATTGTATAATTCATCAGATGTTTTCTTGATGAGGAAGTCTTTGAAGTTACAATAAGTGATTTAAGCTTTGCAATATAATCTCAGGGTCTCGTCAAATGCTTTAATGCATTACAGGGTTTTTGATTCCCTAAGAGCTCGTCATCCTTCAACAGAGGAGAAATTGATCGGCACCATGCAAATCATCAGGTTTGATGGACTGATTTGAATATTCTGGGAAAGGCCTGTGCATATGTTAGGGGTTAGAAGTGATGAGCCGTCAGTTTCAGGAAGGTATAAAAAGGTAAATGGTAGACTGAGATTTTTTTTAACATCACAGGGATTTGAAAGGTCTTTTAAAGGTCTGACACTTGTCTGTTTCAGGTAATTAGAGTTCATGTGAAATGATGGGTCTGATATTTCTGTCTGTAAACTTATGCCACATAATAGCCCTGTGATGACATTAAGGTTTAACTCTGCCACTTTTTTTTTGGAAGCATGCAACATTTCCAAGATGTAACATAGCTGCAATTGTTCAGGTTGCATATTTTTTATATTATCATATTTCATGGGAATCCCTCAAATAATCTTGAACACATTTTACTTTGTGATGGTGCAAGATAAAACGCCAGGGGACACTGATCTGCTGAGATATTTCACTTTGAAAAAAAAAAAAAAGTCAACAGCAAAGCCAGTCCTTACAAAGTAACCTGAATTTCTGTACTTGGTCAGAGGTCATCTGTTGTACTGGATCTAAAAAGCTCTGCCTACATGGTGTTTTTAGATCATGTCACATTATCGGCACAAATGAAGAGACTCTTATTTTGATCCTCAACTACTTGGATGTAGTGTGCAGCGTTGCACTGTGTGTGGGTGTGTGTGTGCATGTGTGCATTGCATACGAGTGACTGAACAGTGTGGCGCTTTGCAGCCAAGAAGAGAAGCTGCAGTGTCGCTTTCTGGTAAGCTGTCCTTTTGTTGGACTCAGAGTGAGCGTGCCTGGCTTAGGAGAGGGATCAGACTGTTGTGCAATTGATCTGTTTGACTGGATATCCAAGGCTGCAACATCAACAGTAAAATATAGTCGCTAGAGAATATGAGTGCATTCTCGGACAGAAAACAAAAATTAAACACAAGATCGAATAGTCAGCTGGTTAAATCTGAAAGTAGCAGAAGACAATTAATGAAGTTACTGCTGGTAATTCAAGGAGAGAGAGACAGTACAGCCACTGCCTCGTCATGAATCTAGTGGATCAAGGAAACACAAAAGCACAGATGACCTCAACATGAACCAGTGAAGTTGAGGATGTGTAGCAGCAACTATGACAGTAAATAAATGCAATGCACATTTGTTTTGCAATGCATGTTCAAAACTCATCTTGTTACGAGCTACCAGTGGACCTCGGATTTGGAGGCAAAGCTGGTGGAGGGGGGACAAATATTCTGTTGGACATTTCCTAACACAGATTATCACAACCACAAGGTTGTGTAGTGTGAAATTGCTGAGTGGTGCAGTGTGAACGATTTGGCAACCGAAAAGACCGTCACCATAAAATCATAAGACACTCGCTGTCTTCTCTTATCCATTCTGTGAAAATGAAAAAAAGTTGTTGCTTTGGGTGATAAAAGTGCTGTAGTGTTCTCAGAGATATCAAACAGCAGTGAAGTGCAACAGTAAACACAGATTTTAAAACTAGGGTCAACGTCTGTTGCGTCTTTACACTTAGTCTTTTTCACAGTTGGAAATTTATGAACATGTGGTGGCACTGGGTCTCCAAACATTGACTGACACACGCAGTGAACGTAGCCCTGGGGCTTGGCTGTTCCCCAAAGAGGCGGGGCTATGAAGGCACCTCATGGTATCAGCTCAACTCAACTCAACTTAGTATTGTTTCCTTTACAGAGGATAGTCCTGGCTCTGTGGAGCTGGTCGTCAGGTGAAGGAGGAGAAAGTTAATGAAGCAATCTTCAGAAAACCTGTTGTGGTGTCACAGAAAGCAGTTTGAAGGTTTTTTATTATAAACAGGTCACATATGCACCATTTGTTCTCTCTCTGCACACTTCCTGGTTAGAGGTATTGGCCGGTTTTCCATATGTGTACTTGTCCGTACTTATGTTCTCGCGCACTCGTGAAACGTGATCAGTCGGAGACCTATACTGTTCAAATTCAAAGTACACATCTGCCCGAGAATGCATGAAATACCTGGATGTGTTCCCGCACCTCCTTCATCATCATTACCTGCATCAGACCAGACTTGTGTGGACTTGGGGAAGTCAAATAACCCATAATGTGTTTCGCAACAGCAAAACGCAAGTACGCTGGCGTTCCAATCACACTTAGCTTCGGCGCATTCCCGCAAGTCCGTACTTCAGAATCCGACTTGCAGGTACGTTCTCACCAAGTACACGAGTACAAGTTTGCGTACTTTGAATTGAGAAACGGCCATAGTGTCAGGCCTGGCAAGCAAAGCAGGAAAATTATAAGATTTTACCGGCTCACAGTTAAATAAGATTTCTTGGAGTTAATATTTGTCACTGCAATTATATTTATGTAGCTGAATGGTGTGGAGGGCCCTGCTTCCTGTTACCATTGGTGAGTGGGAGTGTTGTTTGGTTAAGTAGCAGTATGGTGAGACCCATTTTAACTTTGTGTTCTCTTTTTTTAGATGACTCTGGTCAGCTGCTGCTGTTTCACTATTTATTTTTCCTTTAACCAGACTTGGTTTTGCCTTAATTTAGTCTTTATTTTGCCTTTTGCTTTGCCCTTTTATTTTCTCTACCCCGAGTTTCCTTGTTTTGACCTTTTGTGGCAGGTTTCTGTGTCTGAATTATTTGGTTCCTGTTTGTGGTTCATCCCTGTGTTTACTTCTACTTGTACCTTTAGTTTCTTGTGTTAAACCAGCTGAGTCCTTTGTTTCTTGGTGGTTTGTGTTGCTGAGTGCCACATTGTGGTGGAGGTTAAGCACTGATGGTGAGGTCCTTCAATGAAGCACTTTAGGATTCACCATGGTAGTTTGCTGTGCTGCACTGTAGGCAAGTAGAGAGGTCACCCTCGGACACTCCCTAGTGTACGACTTGACTCGCCTGCTTCTGACTTCCCTCCATAGTTTAGGTTGGACTGAAGTTTTTATTGCACATGATTTTAAACTTAAATCTGATTTTTATTACATTTAGATATTTTACTATCACAGAACCTTTGGTTTGTCTTTTAACGTCTTCTTTTCAGCAGCCCGGTCCCTGCTATTCATTAGCAGCAACAAAAATACATCTCTGGGCCTCTTTAGTAATGACCCTGTGTGTCCTAATATATCGTCTAATTGAAAATGTCCTGGAGTACACCAGGTGGCATTGGCAGGTTTTTTGTTGTAACCTTATTTTAAATCCCATCCTCTGTGTCTCACACACAGAACTCAACAAAATCATTTTAAATGGCAGATTGTGGTCTACCTCTAGAATTTTAAAATCAAAATAGGATCTCAATGCCACGCAGCTTTGTAAAACTAAGAATGAAATAATTCATTACTCTATCAGAACTTTCGGCATGCTACATTAAACCTTTTTGCTGCTTTGGTAGCTGCAGCACAATACCGTGGACTTGTCTGGACTTGCTAAATGTTGTCATCAGATGAGCTTGATGGATTGTAACAACCAAACCAAAGAACAAAATGTTTCCAGTGAGGCCGACTTTTAAATTAAGACGTTCAGTGTGAACTTGTCAAACACTTTCTTCACAGCACAGTTCCTTCTGTCTCTGCATTTTGAAATAAACACCTGTTATCAGTGACAGTGGTATCAATACACCTGCCAAAATAAACACTCAACAAAAAAATAACTTCCACTTCCCACTGTCTTCCTTTTCCTTTTCATCCCTCTGTACAGTTTCAGTGTTCAATTTACTGCCTGTCTGCATTTGACAAAAAAGCCAGCCTTGAAACGCAAAGATAAAGGGACAAATCTGATCTCTTTTTGTTATGGCAGCAGAGTGTGTAAAACATTGTCACTTCTGAAGTGAAACACGTTCAACTGCCAGAATTTTTGCCTCTTCATGAGATTTTACATCCACACCTCCATGTCACAGGAAGTGTGCTGGTAGATGCATTTCCATGTCATGAAGCTCTGACAGTCATCACTACAGCCACATTTAATTTAATGACCATGAAAATTGATTAGTCTATAAAAAAAAAACCCACACAACTACAGCATATCAAAAATGTGACTGCACAGCTTGGCTAACACTGCATATTCAATCAAATGATAATGAAGGAGAGTGTGTGCTTTTGCAGTCTTAGTTCATTTGAACTGTAGATTCCTCCTTGACATTTAAAAAAAAAAAAGTCCACCAGGGGCTATCACAGTCAACAACAGAGCTCCAAAGACAAAGGTCACAATGTATGAATCAGTCAGTCCACCTTCATAACATCTACAATTCAGAGTCCACCTGCTGTTAATGACCCAGTGTAGATGGGGTTTGTTTTTCATTATATTGACACAAACCTCTGCCAAGGCTTAATCCAGCTGCTATAGACTGAACACTGTTGCCCTCTTGTGGTGGAAAAAATATAACAACTTGTTGACATTTTCCATGCGAGTTTTTTGAGATGGGATCCGAGTCACAGATCTTGCCTAAAATTAAATCATTTGTAAAACCCTCTACAAAAAATAAAAATAAAAATCAGACATCTATTTATTGGGTTTTCTAGCATTGCTAACAGGTTGACCATAGACTGTATATGGATGAAGAAACTTGGTCTCAAAAATGAGGCCAGTGTTGAAATACAAAAAAGTGCAATACTCCCAACAGCCACTAGATGCTGGCTTCAAAAAAACTCCAGCTCCAACTGACTTCAATTCATCAGTTTCACTATGAAATTGACACTCAAGTCATTTTGATATCATCAGCTCTTCCTATTACTGATCAGGTGGTCAATCTGGAGAAAACAAAAATCCTTTCACAGCTTCATTTACATACAGTTGTAGTTTTTTGGGGTACTTGGCAGGATGTTTAAAGAGTCTGGGAGAACTCAACAGTTTTCTGTGGATTTATTCTGACTCAGTGTCTTAAGTCTCTTTGTGTAATCCTAAACTGACTGACTGCAGGTCTGGGGTTGTTATGCTACAGAAGGAATTTGGGATGCCCTCCATGATGGTGTCATGTGACGGGCATGAATTCAAACATCCAAAGTGGCTTAACCTCTCACACAGTGCTGCATGTATCGTGTTATCATCTGCCACGGTTTATGTCTTTAATAGAGCTGGAGTGGATGTTTAATTCACATGCTTTGTGTGCCACATGATCTATTTGCTTGTCTCATTTTATTGGCCAATCGTAAAAACTTACTGTTCCATTGAGGGGTTTGGAGTCATTTGTTTAGCCAGTAAATATGTTTGGATATTTTCTTTCTGGTCCTAAATTTGTGATGTTGCAGCAGAAAGACAATTTATATTACAAATTCAAGACCCAATATTCATCTAGTGGAAAAAAGCAAAAATGTTTCAGTTGTTGTGTAATATGCACTGCTCATAAAAAAAAATCCTAACAGGCCAAACATAAATTGATTTCTTGGCTGAGAACAGTTACACACACATGCAACTAAAGATGGCACACGGGCACACACTTGGTTCATTTAAGCACAGCGTAAACTACATTAAATGCAAAGCTCAGCTTCATTTTGTCCCTGTTGCCAGTGGTTGCTATGTGTGTTTCCTGCAGTCCCAGCCAAGAGAAAGCCTATTTATCAGACTGCTATTTATCAGGCTGCTAATCAACCTGATAACCTGCAGCTGTGCCTGCTGCCTGCCTGCACCACCCTTCACTCTTCACCCACAGCCAGTGTTACACCACAGCCCTCTGCTACACACTCATATTTCTCCCTCTCAAGATTACAAAGTAAATCCTTGAACAACCTCAAAGACTTTTAATATACTAGCCAAGTGTGAACAGACAGATTAACGCCTGACTTTTTGCAGATTACAGTTGTAGAAAAGGTTTTCAGATTACTGTCATTAACCCACTCCAAGTAAAGGATAACATTCAGATTTGTCAATATTCCCGTCGTAGCAAATCAAAAAGAAGGAGACAAGTCCTGTAGCTCCTGAAAAGTATTTATCAAAGAGACATATTACGTCCCCTCCTTCAGTATACTAAAGGTATATTTCTTAGCTCACACTTGACTGCATCACTCATGTTATATAGTTGATGATGTGGGGCAGGTGCAAAATCTTGAAAGATATAATCTATGTGAAATCCCACAGACAGTAGCTGTAAGACATCCACTGTGTTTCTGTCTCCACAGTCGGGCCCCACAGATCCACACAGGTGTCACCACTTATTCTGCTTGATTAGATAGGTTATAATGTGGACAGCATGTGTGCCGAGGGGGAGACCTTTTCCTCAGGAGACATTTTGAATTGTCACAGCAGGACGAGCGCAGGTGTTACTAATAAGATTAACACTGACTCTGTTGTGTTCAAGTGTCCCAGGAAGTCGCAGCCGTGTGACGGTGAGCAAACACAAACAATACCATCGCCACGGAGCAGGAACAACGAGGAGTTGAGCCATGGTTAATTTAACATTCACCACCTTGCTTTTGCTACCGTGATACCTCGAAATGTCTTCTGCTGCGGCGAGAGTGAAGAAGATGTCAATTAGGCAGATCCTGCACCCACCCACACGCTCTAATTGGTTCAAGTGAAAACACCTGTGGGGATGAGCAAAAGGCCAATAAGGCCCAGAAACAAGTCACAGTAGATCAGAACTGATCTAACCAGCATTTTATTGCTGTAGCTGGGTTATGACGCTGGACTTCCTCCTGCAATCAGTCGTCTGATTAGGATGTCAAATCACACGTTTAATTCAGAGCATAAAATGTGCAGCAAATGCAAATCTTAGCTTCCTCGCTGTATGTGTGGCTGTCTCCCTCCTCCCTCTGCCTATAGGTGGCTGCAGCACACCTGTGTACTGTTAGCACTTAGGGGGGAGGAGTGTATATAGGGTTGCAGAGAGGGCAGCATGTGAAGAGGTTTTTTTTTTGTTGCGTGTGTTAACCTTCGCTTTTAATTAATTCCCAACTTTTTCTTTCAGCATTAGTATCTATCCCGATGCATGTTTATATTGCTGGGATTTGTTATTTTAGTTTGGCTGTAGTGTGCTTTTCTTTTCTTAATCAGTTTTTTGATTAGGTAGCTTGGTGAGGGGTGGTGGTGGCTGGTCCGAGGGCCCAATGCGTGGCTCACCTCGTCCACCACCCCTCTTCTGTTTTTGGCCGGTGCCCACAGTCTCTTTTCTTTCATTGTTTGTCTTGATTTATAATAAAGTTTGGGAATTTTTAGTTAAAACCTTAACCTGCTGTCCTATGTCCTTATGTGTTGTTGGCCTCTTTATTTTGAGCCTTAGTTTCATATTTCTTTAGAGGCCGTAACGCTCTCATTAATGGCAAAATCCACTGGTTTTACACATTTATAGGAAAAGGGATAACCCAGCTGTACATTATTAAAACCTTATGACACAGAGTGATTTTCATGGATCCCGTTCTCTGATTTTACCCAGAACTGAATCATTTGTTCCTTAGATGAAACCTAAGGAACAAATAATTGAGATCTGTAATGATGCTATCAGACATACAGCTGAAACCATCCTCCTCCTTGGCAGATTTAAAAATAATTTAAATGTACTCATGACTAAATTTCACAAACTGTTTGATGTGAGTGTCAGAAGTGTAAAATAAATACAAGAAAACTGAGGATAACCTGAAAGCACCCCATCAGTGGAGAGGGTGAGTGAGAGGTCAGCAGGGCTGAGACTCGCCAAGAAGCACTGATTAACCCAGCGGTGGACAATCCTGGTCCTCGGTCCACTATCCTGCATGTTTTAGATGTGTCCCTCTTCAACACACCTGATTTAAATGATGAGCTCATCAAGCTCTGCAGAAGCCTGATAACGATCATTTGAATCAGGTGTGTTGGAAGAGGGGCACATCTAAAACATGCAGGATAGCGGCTCTCGAGGACCAGGATTGCAAACCCCTGGATTAAGCCATCCCACAACTAACTAACTACTAAATATTCAATGAGATACTGATGACTAACTGCAGGGTTATCACAGAAAGAAATCACCTCACCAGATTTTTGTAGCCTGGTCCACATCTCTGCTTGACAGTCAGATGACCAAAGCTTCTTTAGCTGCTGTTTCATAAGAAGCATTTCTTTAACCACAGAACCAGTGAGTTATGTTGTGGGTAACGTCACAACATCGGCAAAACATCAGGCAACTTCTCCCTCAAGGTAATTTCACAAGGAGGAAGAACATCTGGAAAAAACAAGAGGATACCTCTGCTTCTTTTACATCCATCTTTATTCATCTAAGAGTGCAACGCTCAATCACCAGAGTACTTTAATTCACAGATTAGAGCAAAAGTCACCTTGTGTGTGTCTGTGTGTGTGTGTGTGTGTGTGTGTGTACATTCATGATAACTTCAAATCAACTCAGTGGACTGTAATTGCAAAAAAAAGGGGGGGGGATTGAAAAGATGATGCAGCACATAATAATAGACTTGAATTTCATTAGCGGCTTCAACAATACACTGAACAAATTGATAGGCACAAACACAATTAACCCTGTGCTATCCATACAATTCATTTCATTACAGAGTAATTGAGAATGGGAGTACGAAAGCTTTTTTCACACTGTTTAATTAATCTTCGTAGTTGTAGACGAGAAGCAAAAAGTCATCGCGGAAAGGCCAATTAAAGTGGACAAAAATCCTCATTGAGCAATTTATTAGAGTTTTATTGTTGCATGAGAGTAGCATGATGTGTCTAGTACTGCATGAGTGCACACTCACAAAACAATGGGGTGTTCGTCAGTATCGATAAGCGCTGTTGCACTGGTGAAATGGGTTTTATTTCAGTGTGTCAGGTTGCCTGTAGAGTCCATTGTGCTTCTTCAATGTATCCAAGAGGAGGAGGTTTTCATATAAGCAGCGGGTATCAATTAATATTCAAGGCTGTTTCACATGCATGCATCCATCATTGTCCACATGCAGGCATTTTGCTGAAGTCCCTATAGATTCATTGTCCTTGTAAGTACCGTGGGGTGCAGTCAAAAACAATATGGCAATCATCAATTCTGCATTTGCATTTTGATGCCAAGAAACATATTTGAGTGGCTGCATTCATAGTATAGGCCATCTGGTGCCTTCACATGCAAACAATCAGTCCATTAGCAGACCCTTTGGCCAGTATAAGGCATTACACCGATCACGAGGCAAATACACCTACTGGAGCTGATAAAAGCAAAGCAGACAGAATAAAGGTATAATCATCATTTTGGTGAACATCTAAGACTCGTGCAGGTCAGCTTGATTGTCTCCGATCTGAAAGGAACTGATGATTACACTGATGGTGCTGGCTTATATCTCACAGTACATACAAGATTAATGTGCCCATGTCTTAATGTATATGATAATGGATTTGCAAATGGGATCTCCTTAAAGAAATGGTTCTGCCATTCTGCAATACCAAAGACTAAGATGCATGATTAATGCCTGTCACAGTAAAGTACTCGCAGACATGTGCAACGGACTGTAAAAAGTCAGCCTGACAGTGCAACCTTCCCTGTGTTTGGGTGGAGGGCATTTTATGAAAGAGGCCATAATAACTTTTTGTGATGAGCCGGGTAACAAACTTTCAGACAAAAAAAAAAAGTGACAAACATGGTGTTACCTTGAAGGTCAGTGCCAGTTTTACATCAGCAGTTTCATCAGAGGAGCATCAGTACAAAGTGGTGCTGTATGCAGGTATAGATAGATTTCTTTTTTCTTTGAATATTGAAAACTCGGGAAACATTCATCGTGATTTACTGCACTGAGCCCCATATGTTCAACAGGATTAAATGTCTCATTATGATATGACATAGCTGTCAAATCTGCACATTTTACTGCTGATGTGACACAGTGTAATTATAGTATGCAGTGCAGTGCCTTTTTCAGAGGGTCGTGTGAAGTAATTCATTTTAACAGCTAAGTGGCAGGTTTACTATTTTGATTTTCATTTCAAAGAATTGTGTTTTTATTCTTATTACTAAAAATCTTTGACCATAAGAAATTATATTAGTATTAGTTCATGTCCAAAGAATTATATAAATACCTCAGGTATTATCCACACTATAAGGGGCATCGGATTATAAGGCGCACCTTCAATGACTGGCTTATTTTAAAACTGTTTTCATACATATGGGGGGGCACCGCATTATAAGGCCCATAGAATAGAAACTACTGTAGTGTCTGGGGTTGTGTTATCATCCATCTAGCTGCTGCTGCACTAAAGGGAATGTCAACCAAACAGTCAGATAAGTCAGTCAGTCAAACTTATTTAATAGAAAACAAACCAACGTTCTGACAACTCCGTTCACTCCCAAAACAAGCTAGTACATTCACAATACGGTACCGTACGTACCGGTAGCTCTTACCGGTATTTGCGCCGCCTTCATTGAAAACAATGTATTTCCAACTCCATTTGTCACAGTTCAAAGCTACATGAACAGCAGTTTTATTTGTTTCTCCGAGGTAACGTCAGTGACGTAGTATTATCTTTTACCAACAGCAAGGTACAACAGGTAGTGCAACTTTTTATCACGTACTTAGTGCATCACAAACGTGGAGGGAACTTTTCCCTGATTCAGTAAACACGTAAAAGAAACAGTCTGATACCGCTACGGTAAATCAAACGTTAGTGAAATCACAATATACGCCCCCTGACTATGGCAGCCATAATTAACCCGTATTGATC
>OOFC01014072.1:818-17074 GCA_900323345.1 Pseudochromis fuscus
CAAGCATTTTGTAGTTTTTAGATAATATTTTGTAGTTTTTACCTAACAGTCTATAGTTTTTATCCAGTATTTTGTAGCATTTATCCAGTATTATGTCCTTTTTCTACACATTATTTTGTGTTTTTATCCAGTATTTTGCCATTTTAACCATTATCTTGTTGTTCTCACCCTGTATTTTGCAGATTTTACCCAACATTTTCTAGTTTTCACCCAGGTTTTGTTGTTTTTACCCAAGCATTTGTGGTTTTTTTTTGCCTGATGCAGGGTAAAAACAGATTATTGGGTTGAATTAACCCAGCATGCAGTTAGTCTCATGTTGGCCCAGTCCTGAGTTAAAACCCAACATTTTCTAGGGTGTAATTGCACTCAACAAAAGAAAGAAGTCTTTAAATGTCTTATGAACATGTTACTTAATTTCCCTATTAACAAATTATTATCATGTTCAATTGTGACACTGGTGATAATGATTATTCGGCAGAGAAGAGACTGCTATGTTATTCATTTTATTCAACACTTCATGAGATTACTTGGTTATAATCAGGTTCATTTAATGAAACAAATCTCACCTCTAGCAGCACACTATCTACAAGTGGATTCAGCTCCTCTGCTTTCCTCTGACCCTGAAAGAAAGACAGCAACAGTCATGAGATCAATATCAGATCAATCAATATTCTCACCATCTCCAGTGTCTTGATTAAGAATGAACAGCATGCTGGAAAAACAAAAGTACAAGACAAACATAGAAAATAAAAATTCTGGTTGTGAGATCCCATGAAAATGTGCAGATGATGTGTTTTCTGCTTGATCTGTGCTGTTGAGCCAAGAAACTACTGAGAACACATCAGTGAGTCATGTTTTTAATACAATGAACACGACCACTTTACTTTTACTTTGAGCCGATCCAACATAACCTTCCCTGTGGCTGTGAATACTCATTAGTGCACAAAATGTGTATTAATCCATGACAGAAAGTAGTCCCTCAAGAAATGATGAATATGCTGTTAACTCATGTTTGCAAAAAAATGTAAATCGTCAGTTGATGCAGGAAATTATTTAGCCTGTTTTAAATGTTTTTATATTGTTTTTAAAATGTTTTGTTTGTTGCTTTTGTACAGTATTTTGCTTTAACCCAACATTTCATTGTTTATATCCAGCTTTTTGTTGTTTTTAGGCCCATCTTGCTGAGGTAAATGAACTCATAGCATGCAGTTAGTTTGATATTTACCCTGAGTTAAAACAATCACACATTTTAAGGTTGTAAGAGGTAAAAATAGGACTGATGCGTTCATGGTTTTAGTCTTTTCATTAACTTTTTGGACAACAACAAAAATATATGAGGATATTCACAACAAATATTCACATGCACTCTCACCTACCCCGACAAGAAGCAGCGTACCCGAGAACCTCTTGGCCAAACACTCCACTTCCTTACACATGGCACATGTCAACCTGGAAGAACAGATATAGATTTTAGGAAGCCACAAACTTCTGGGTAGAGCTTCTGAGTGTGGACATGATTCATTACTTAGCCTCTCACCTTAACCTTCAGCATTGCAACATTAGAAATGTGCAACCCTTTCCCCTAATTTAAACCTACTTCTGACCCATAGACTGTAAAAGATAAATGAGCCACAGTGAAGTCACCTAGTGGTTTGTGGACTAACATTTGGAAGCCAGGATTTTGGCATTTGGCTGTTTGGAGTGAGAAGTGAACAAACATGGACCAGATGGTGGAGCTGGGGAGTGAGGTGGCGGGTCTAACAGAGCATCCAAGACTGTGTATGTGACCAGGCCTGTCAATCAAACCAGTCACGCCCAGAAATATACTGTACTTAGAGGACTAAAATTTACATCACTATGAAATATTTCCAGATGGAGCACCAGGACACTGATTAGAAGAAGTAGCTTTAGCTAATGTAATCAAAACGATTGGTGAAAATCTGTCTTTTATTGGTCAGGTTGATGATTTTTGAAATGACGTCCATCAGAGCCAGATTTAATTAGGAGCAGCATCTAGTGGCCATCAGTGGCACTGCACTTTTTGCCTCTTTTGCATTGGTTTCACTTTTCAGACCTGATGGCTATGTCCATCTTATATACACAGCCAATGTCCTCATCCTTACTCCTAACCCTAATTCAGACCTTAATCACACTAACAAACAGTCCTATTCAAATTTGTCAGTGAGGATCAGCCAAAATGTCCTCACTTTTTAAAAATGTCATCACAATAAAATCTAAAAAAATTGTCCTCACAAAGACACATACATATACACACAGACACACATTGGCTGGCACTAATTTCCCAGAGACTTACCCTAAACCTTTCTTAAACCTTAAACTCAACCTGCTCTATAAATTTTAATGCATTATGTTGTTGGGATGTGCCCAAATAGAAGTTGAAATGTCAATGTATGTCCCCACAACATGACAACATGAGTAATGCAAGGACACACACCCACACACACACCCACACACACACACACACACACACCTGGTGAGGATGTGTGCCTGGTCTCTGGCAGGTTTCTCCAGCTCCTGGCCATGGAGGATGAGCTCTGCCACCTTGTGGAGCTGCTCGATACTGCGAGCCGTCACTTCTGCCAGACTGCCGACTGAGGACAGGTAGACAGCCTGAAGAGAGGGAGATGAAGATGAACACACACACAGACACTTGCACACACACATTTACTGTGTCCAATCAGATCAGACTGTGACAGAAGAAGGAAAGGAGGGCTAATTAAAAATTTAAAAACGAAGAGTTGCTGAGTTTGACCTCACCTCCACAGATCTGGGGTCGCTCTCTTTCTCCTCATCTTCCTTCTCCCCTCCCTTCGTCTCCTCCCCATCACTCCTCTCCTCCCCCTGCTGCTCTCCATCTTTCGTCTTCTCCTCCTTTTTGTTCTCTCCTGGTGAGGCCTGTCCTCCTGGGTGGTCCTGCGTTTCCTTGCCAACTGTCTCCTTAGTGACAGGCTGTTCAACCTCGCTCACCCAATCGTGGGCCCTCATTCGAGCCTGGAGGTGCATAATTACCACCCGTCAGCTCTGCATGGCAAGAGTTCGCCATTCTGATGTATGCTAATTAGATGCATATACATGATTATATGCTAATGTCACTTCTATATATGTGAATTTGATTATGCAGAAGGACTTCAAAGGTGAGAACTTTCATATTACCTCTAAGACTGCAGCAGGAGAGAGAGGGTGCTCCAGAGACTATGGATGTGTTTTATATAACTCTGTGGACCAAATTTCTTCAGGTGGACAGGATGGATTTTTTTCTGTTGATCAGTGTTTTTCTGTAACGCATTATCTCAGCGTACATCAGTCATTCGTTTTTCTTCAATTTCCACTGAAAGGAGCTCAAACTTGTTGCTTTCAATATCTATATTTATATATATTCATGTATAAAGCTGACTTTGTCTTATCTATGGTTGTACTGCCAACAGCAATAGGGAAGCCAGACGTGTTCCACTCTACTAAAATTAAATATAATAGACTGGATTTGCATTGAAACTCAACCAGCTCCATCGCTACTGCACAATATGTTTTTTGTTTTTTTTTGTTTTTTTTTTTTTAAATAAATCCTAAAATAGTAATAACATTTAGCATCTACTTCACTTCACTTCCCTTCACAATTAAACAAATATTTTGAGGTGGTCATATTAATGGAAAAAAACCCCACAGTAATTGTACTTAATAAAATAGGAGCATCACATTCCTGCTCCTAACAGTCATTGTCGGTGTGTCCTTGGGCAAGATACTTTACTCATCTTGCCTCGTATTAATGCTGGATGAATGGTTTGGTCGTGGTCGGAGGGGCCGTAGGCACAAAATTTGAATAATCCTCTCTGTACGCTGTGAGTCTGGCCTTCAAGAAGAAAAGCACTACATAAATCCAATTATTATTATTATCATTAACTGGTATACTAATGGTGGCACAGTGATGTAGTGGTTAGCACTGTCTCCTCACAGCAAGAAGGTTCTGGGCCTTTTTGTTCAGAGTTTGCATGTTCTCCCTGTGCCTCATGGGTTTTCTCCAGGTACTCCAGTTTCTTCAGACATGCTTGTGAAGTTAATTGATTTCTCTGAAATGACCGTGAGCGTGGATGGTTGCTTGTCTCTGTGTGCCGGTGCTGCGGTGGAATGAATATTAATTGTTTAAAAACCACTGTGTGTGTGTGTGTGTGTGTGTGTGAGTCACCTTGTTAAGTTTGTCTGGTGTGGCAGCAACATGAAGCTCAAACAGCAGCTCTGTGAGAACACTCACAAACTCCTCGCCGTCAGCAGCTGGTGAGGATACACAAACACAAACACCCACGTCATGTCAGTACACTCCACTTTACACAGGAAATATTAAAGTCATAGATGCCACATGCAAATTTCTATCACATGTCAGTTATGGGTTCATTTCCCCCCCATGCTGAGGTCATGTTCATAATATTCTCATTTACCCAAAGTGAGCAGCTGTTTCTTGTTTTCATGCCAAATTAATTCACACTCAAGTTACAATCGGAGCTTAACACACATGCAGATTAAATGGTTTAATCTAATGGATTGTTTCTTTCCTTGCGTCTGTGATGTGAAAGTGTCGGTGGCCCCTGAACACTGACACTGGATCAGGCACCGTGTTCCACCCTCCAGGTAAAGGGACACCTGCCTGCTTTGAACGGTGCACCGCTGTGACATCGCCTGAAGGTGCCTGTCACAAGTTTACATCAACCCTTTAAAATGTAAAGTGACAAGTGGCTGGTGAGATATGATAAAGCCAGAACTTGGCATCCCCTCGACACAGAGTTTCACGTTGGTAGAACATTTTCTACTTCTTTAACAAACGTACAAGATCAGGAACAAAACGCCTCCAACACGGATTCCCTTAAGGATCTATGGTTTTCTGGGCTTATGCAAAGAGTAAAAAACAAAATGTGTGTATGTTTTGAGAGTGAAAGACATGATACTATTTAGACAACACTGTTTTTTTTTTATGCTAACAAAATATGTTTGGACAGTGTGTACTTTGGACAGTTTAATACTCTGTTAACACTCACAGCTTCTCTGTGTCAAAAACTCATCTCTACTGGCTGCTGCTCTGCTCCTCTGTCTCTGACCTCAATTACAACAGTGTCCCAGCCTGACAGCAACATGTCAGAGCTAATGCTGAGATTAGAACAGAATGATTTGCTTAGATAGAGACATTTGGACTAAGAAGCAGTGCAGTTATTGTGATGTCCATGACTTCAACGATCATATAAAGTAGCTTTTTAGGCCTTTTGATAGAAAACTGAGTGTAGTCTGCATGTTTTGGGGAGCTCTTTAAACTTGTTCCTCATCCAAAATGTATATTTTCCCTTGTTCAATCATTGAGTGTCAGTAATAACCACCAACATCTGAGGCTAGCTATAATATTCACCATTTTCTCGTGTTTGCTTTAAGTATGATATTGACATGCCTGGACATATGAATACCTCTGTGAGGATTAATAAGAGAGAGGTAAAGACAAGGATGTTTAAAATCAAAGCAGCAGAATTATCTAAATGTTTATACAGTTACATATCTTAAGCTGTAGAAGAGCTGGAACCTTCACGTCCCATAATGCAGTATTGTTTAACACTCCTTTCTTGGTAAACGCCTGCATTGTTTTAACTCCTCATGACTAATAAGAAGAGCTTTAACTTGCAAGGAAGTAATTTTCAAAAGAGTGTTGGTTTAAAGCTGGAGCAGCATGTGACTGTAACTTTATTCTGAAATGATTCTAAATAGGCCTAAACATTACTAAGCACTGATAAGGTCTCTAGAGTGTAATTATATAAAAGCAGTGTCTGAATACTCTGTTTTTCTTGAGCTTGTGAGCACACTGAACCGACCTACCAGACCCCTCAGTGAAAACAAGATCTTTATCTTCTGTCTTAAAAAAAACAAACAGAAAATTCAACCAAAGTGAAACAGCTTAAGATTCTGCCTCTGAATCTCCATCACCACATGTCCCTATGCCACAGTCTGGCAAACGCCACCTGATCCTGGGTCAGCGCTCAGGGACCACCTGTACCTCTGCAGGTCTAGTGGCTGGTCTGGGTCACTCACATAAGGGGGTAGAACAGTGTAATTGGGAACTTAGATCACCGTTATCCTTCGTCTGTCCTCCTCCTCCTCCTTCTTCTCCTCCCTCTCCTCCCTCTCCTGCCTCCTCCTCCTCCTCCTCCTGCTTGATGAAAATCTCTTTGATGAAAATCAGCTCCTTCTTCACCTCCTCCTGCTCTTCTTCCACCAGGGAGGAGAGGAAGGCTTGAACCTAGGAGAAGACAAATGACTATGTGCTCTACTTTAAAAAGACTGTGACTCCTCTGGAAATAAAGGCTTTTTACTGTTGACACTTGTGCCTTACCTTTGCTTCGCTCTCATTGGACAGGATCTCCAGGGCCTCAAGGTGTGACAGGCCCTGGTAGTCATCAAAAAGAATACCGTAATGAGCTGTGGGTGCACTGATTGGGTGGTTACTCAGGCGTGCTCGCTCCTTCTCCTTGGCTTCCTTCAACATCTGGGGGGGAAAAAAATCACACTGTCACATCAGTGTAACATCAATAGTACAGAATTATCAATTCACTTTAAAAAAAAAAAAAAATGTATATAGTGTCAAATCACGACAAAATGATCTCAAGGCACTGTACATAGTATGGTCAAGACCTTACAATATAAACAATACAATCAATCAATCAATAAACAAATAAATAAATAACTACGTCCTTCTGTAAGCACTTGGTGACATTGTGGAAAACAGATTTCGACTGAATGACACTAAATTATTCTGTACATATCCACAAAAAACACAATGTTAGATTCTGTTTTATGTGACAGGAGGAGGGATTGAAGGTGTCTGCATGCCTGACTCAGTGAAGCAGTCTTCTGCATCAGGGTTTTGGTCTTTTTGAAACCCGGATCACTCTCCGCAAGAACAGTCATGGTCTTCTTTCCAATGAACTCCAAAGCATCCAGACCTCCGCTGATCACTGATTTACCCTGACAGACACACAGACACACAAACACACACATTGGGACAGGAAAAGAGAAATTATCCCCATGGAACCGCAAACCAGGGAAATTTATTCCACCATGAAGTTTTAAAGCAATTCTATTAAAAATGTGAATGATAAAAATAAAATATATCGACTACATACACGACTGTCTTCTGCCTTCACCAATTAGTGAAATGTTTTGTTTCTGTTGCAGCCAAATTTTGACAAATGTCATTTGTTTACTCCCGAAGCAAATATGAACTTCAGCAAGCATCCAGCCTTTGTCAGACTGGAGCCTTATCTAAAGTCACACTTTAGCTGTGCTTTGCTTTAAAGATGGTTTAATGTGATATGGTAACTTAGTTGACAGTGGTTTACTGCTTATAGACCGTTAAATTAACAAGCTGTCTGGCACTAATATTTTGCCAATACCACAATACGTGTTGTTTTACTGACAGCATGTATTACTCTTTTATATTTCCTCTTGTGGGACATGCGTTAATAACAAATGTGACAATTAATTTACATGTCCATTTTATACTATATATGTAAAACAACAGTCCATATCTCAGAACATGTGAGAAAAAGTGAATTGGTGGTGTGATCAGTGAGTTAATCTCCGCCAGGCTCACATGATTTCTGTCTGCATGTGTGTGTGTGTATACGTGTGTGTATTAACTCACTGTGTTTTGAACAGCGTGTGTGATTGTAGAAAATACACCCCTGCTAGAAGCTGCAGCAGCAACAGGAGACGACTTCCCGGAACCGGACGTGTCAGCCTCTGCACCTTCACCTCCTCCCTCTCTCTCCTCCTCTCCTCCCTCCTCCTCTTCTTGTGCCTCCTCTCCTACGGAGACACTATGGAGACGGAGAGCCTCTCCTGCCTTCACCTTAACTGAGGTGAGGCTCTGACCTGCACACACAGAGACATGCACAGTTTAAGACTTAAAAACACGAGGAGGGAGTGTGTGAGGACTGGTTTTTACTCTATCTGAACAAATTTGTAAGACGTGCTGTTCAACCACAGCACAAATAAAATGTGAGGAATAGCTCTGACATTGGTTGTTCACATAAAATTAGAGACATAATTCATTGTGTCAGGAATGAAAAAGAGCGCTGAAAGGAGAAATTCAAAGCAGAGCTGGTCCATCAGGGCGTGAAGTAGGTGTGAACGTCAGATTGACAGTTTCAGAATGGCTGGATATGGATATCCAATAACAACAGAAAGGCGTGTGGAGAGGGGTTTCTGAAGCTATCTGACAAGCATTTCACACAGAGTATAAAGTCTAATCAAAGGCAGAGGGAAGAATAAACTGAATAGATGAGGATACAGGAAATGGGGAGAGGGAGTTTAAACCGAGACCTACCCACTGTGGAGGAGGCACTGCTCAGAAGAGATTTTCCCCATGAGCTCCAGCCTCCCCAACCTTTCTCCTTCTCCTGGACCGACCTCTGCACACACAGTCACATAATTACTCATCACTGTTTGGTGAACAAAATGTTAGAAAATGACAAATTGTCCAGGTACATCTTAGTCCAAACCAGAACTTTCACTATCACCCAATACAAACAACAATAAAGTAACAAATCCACAAAATTAAGAAACTAGAACCAGCAAAATATTTGTATTTCTGTTAAAAAAAAAAAAAAAAAGTTATAATAACATTTATTAATGATTATTAAACTCCTGTGGTTATGGGCTTAATGCTACACCAAGCTAACACACTGATTGTTTTTATTTTACTGCAGATAAAGTGTGTTATATGATGGACAAATGTATGTTTGAGGCCAGTTAGACAATGTCTCCTATCGTTTCCCACCAGTCAGCAGTGATGTTTGTCTCCAAGGCATCATTGTAAGAACTCATATGGATGATACAGTATATAGAAATCGACTCTAAAAATCCACATTTGGCCAGACTACAGACCACATATTGATTTGATGTTTTTTTTTTCTTTTTGCTTCACTCTGGATTAGGTTAATTACCAAATAAAGAAGTTTTATGGCATTATGTCTGAGAGCATCCTCACTTTATTAAAACCTTTGAAAAGGGTGAATGCCAAGAAAATATAACTCAAACTGCAAGTGGAGAAACTTGTGCTACAAACCTCCACGTCCTCCTCCTCTGCATCTGGCTCCAGGCTCACTGGTTGGTCACATTCAATCACCTGACCCTCAGCGGGAGGCTCTGGTTGGTCAGCCTGACCCTCTGATGCCTCAGGTTTGGTGGAGGTGTCCTCTGTGGCTGTCTCCTCAGGGGACTGTGGGAGGTCAGAGCTCTCAGGGCTGACAGGATGTGTCAGAGCGGAGGGCGGTGTGAGGGCTGCTGGAGCATCCTGACAGGTGTGGGGGTCAGTGTGGGGGGGCTGGGCAGCTGGAAGGCTGGTGTCTGTGGAGGGGTCTGCGTCAGAGGGGGCAGCCTGTGACATGGTGATCTGGAAGAAGAGAGATCTTGGATTTTAAACTGGTTTTAGTTGAGGAGAAGCTGGTCTGTATTTCTCTGTACAATGTCTCTATCCCGCAACCAAAATATTCTTTACACAGGTCTCCAGTAAGTTTACAATGTAACCAGAGGTGTGTGACACATCTTTATAAGTTGTGTTTAGTTCTTCATCTGTGATAAAACAAAGTAATGCTTGCAATGTCTTATCATTCATTGTTATGACTCGATTTTTAGATGTAGGTTGAAATGTGAAACTCTTGAGATTGTGCACATTAACACAGTTGTAATAAAATTACTGTCATGGATTACAGCTCTGAAAAGGAATAGGTTAAGTGGTGTTCTGCTGGGAATTACACTGTCCCCAAACCATGAACTAATAACAAGGACTAGAAAGCTCTCAGAGAAAGTAACCCTCCCCCAGGCACAATCCAGCTGTACTGATGCTACAGACTGGAGTATGGCATTTGAACATCACCAGAGGTGATCATAGTTGGATATGAAGGGAGGAGTTAGGAGGCAGGGCTGACCCTTGAACCTAAGGATACCACCCAATGTTTCTAGTGGCCATTGGGTGTATTGCACCTTTTTGCATTTCCGCTGTGGCTTCATTTTTGAGCAGCAGTTGCTGCGGCCATTTCTATATACAGTATACTCTATAGTTAATACCCTCTTTATTTTAAAAAAATCATTGGGATCTGTTCAATAGTTTTCCTGTTATGTTGCCAACGGATGGACGGACGGAAGAATGCATAAGACATAAGCTCTAAGACCTAAGTAAACATAACCTTCCTGGTGGAGGTGTAAATTGTCCTGTCTAAGAGAAGTTTCAAATGCAACACAATCAAATCCACCTTGATAAGAAGTGTAATCTGTAAACACACAATCAGCCTGACATAGTGACTGCAAAACACAGTCCTCTAAATCCCCTTAGCACAAAGTTCAGTAAACACACAAATCACTAAATCAATGTGAATTGAGTTTTCAGACATTTCACCATAGTAACCATTGACTTCACCACCACTGCATCACAGTTTCTGGGATATGTTAGATTATCTTTCTTTTGTGTTTGTTTTTTGTCACTTCACTGTGTTATAATATTACTGCAGCTCACTGTATTTTTTCAATAAATAAACTGACAAGGCATCGAGGTAGCTTATGAGTGATGTCTCTAAAGTAGATAAAGACTGATAGATTATTTACATCGATACAGACCATTTATTAAAAATAGTTTGTAATAGTATTATTGCTTTGCTGCATTTTCCCTCATTGCTACAGTCTATGACAAACTGACCACTGCATGCTTTGCCTTTAGTGACCGATGATGATTTTCCATTTTATTCTAAGAAAACAGCAACAAGAAAAATATTTTGTGTCTTTCTAAACTGCATGTAGTTACTTGGCATAAGAAACAAGATTTAGAGACAGATTTTTGATGATTGAGTTTTGTTCTGCTCATTTAAACAATACGAAGCTGGTTGTCATTCCGTGTTCAATGTGGCCCTCTGGTGTTCAGCTGCTGTACAAACATTTATATGACAGACAATGTTTTTAAATGACATTTACGTTTGTTTGAGGCTGTATCTTGGCAGCAAAATGTAATTTATCAAAACCTTATCTTTGACACTGTATGCGCAACATTGTAAACAGATTTACACTGACACTGTATGTTTTTTATTCCACATAAGAAATGCTACTCCAAGATCCTGGAAGACAAGTTACAAAAGTAACCCCGAGTACAAGTAATAACGTTTAAAATGTTACACTAAAGGCAAACTATCACGATATACTGAGATAACCGTCTATACAGTACAATGACTCCCCAACGTGCAATTCTTAATTTTCTCACTACTGACATTAATATAACTGCGTATAAAAGACTGTTCTTCTTCTCCCTTTAGTACTATTTATTGAAACATTATTACTGCATAAAAACAAAGACCACTGTCATACTGCGCTTAAGAGCCAACATGACAATTCATCTTTCTGAGCTTTTTAAAGAGTGACACAAGCACATTTTTCAGCGTTGCAGGACAATAACTCAAACGCAGTCCCCGGTTTAGTTGCAGATGCATGTCCTTCATTTAAAAAGGAAAAGTATAAAGCTCAAAGACAGTTTTGTTTTTGTGAGAGTGACAGTGCAGCTCACCCGTTTGGTGCCAGCCGGCGGCTCCTCTTCCGCCCCGCCACGTCGGCAGGCCGGTCAGCGCCTGAGCCAAAGAGTCACAGGCTGCTGACAAGATAGTTCCCTGTCCTACCAACTAAACTCTATCTGTGGTTGTCAGCTGGCCGAGTATAACTCTACACACACGACACACACAGCTGTCATTGCACCGATTTTACAATTAAAATAACGGTTTGTCATTCACTATAGAAAATATTTTTTGTTAAATAATTACACTCGTTAAAACGAAGAACCGTTTTTGAATTATGTTCCTTCTTCTCAGGTTCAACCCCAGTCCAATTTTCAGTAACGCTACTTATTTATATAAATTGCAGCAATTGTATTTAATCTCAAAGTAATGCCTTCAAAGTTTGCAGTGGGCAAAAACTTTTATTTCCCAACGAGGATTTTATTGTAAACAATTTACAGGCTCGCCATATGCTACTTAACCACAGTTTAACTAATAAACAGCCATCTGCACGCTCCTCACTTTTTCAAAATCCATTAAAATATCTGGGGGAAGCTTTGGGCGACTTAGGCCGATCAATATGAAACGATAAATTTCGTGTGTCAGATCGATAGGCGAAATAGCAAGTTGGTAGGAGGGAATCATCTCGGTTTTTTGAAGACGCCATTTTTCGAAGTAATTAGAATTTATCTGCGTTGCGGTACATTAAACCACACAGCTGTACAGCTGTTCTGTTCTGTGTGATATATAAACATAATTAACCTCCACAAAATGTACGGAGTGTCGATCTTAGTTCTTATATCTAGTTTTTCGGCTCCTTCCCATCGGCTCGTTGGTCTAGGGGTATGATTCTCGCTTAGGGTGCGAGAGGTCCCGGGTTCAAATCCCGGACGAGCCCACGTTTTTGACTACTTATTTTTAGAGCCCACATTTTGAATAGTTATTCTTAGATCAACGGTGGTGATTTCATGGGGCAATCCAACTAAGCCTGTGTTTTGGCACTGGCGGCACATTTGCACCCAGGAAACACAAACAGTTAAGTCACATTTTTGATCAGTTAGTTTTGTCTTTATAGAAATATTAAGAAAAATTACCTCCCATCACAAATTCTAAGAGTGCAGCATCTTAGACGGTTCTGTGTGGGTAGGTAATTTATCTATACATTTGTAATATTCGTATTATCAGCTATAACTATCTCTCGGATCCATGGCAGGTCAGGGAACCCTTTGCACCATTATTTTCTTTTTTTTTTTTTCATTTTTACGTTTGAGAGGACCCGTGAATATTGTTAGAAAATTATCAGAACGGTTTGATTAGATTAACTAATCTAGACAAAAAAAAAAAAAATCAGTGAACAGACTCATGCACAACAATCCATCTTGCAAATATTACCAATAAGTTTATTAAGTGGTATGAATATTCTGTTTAAAAATGCAACATTGCAGACAGACCTGTACAGTTATATGTTCACAGTTTAACACGTTCCCTTTGAATTGCCAACATTTAGATTTAAAAAAGAGACAGGGTTTATTACAGACACAACATTATAGAAATGTATAATAGAGTATCAAAAATCATGCTTATTAAAAACCTTTAATTGCCCTTTCAGTCTAATAATCAATTATAAAATATATATATATATGTATGTATATATATTACAACTTGTATTCGAAGAGATACAAAAACATATACAAGCTAAAACCGCAGAGGATCCAGGAGCATATGCAGATCAGTTGAGCTGCTACATTCGGTGTTTTTGTGTGAATGTGTACATTTGAATAAATGAAAAAAACGGGTCACACCTTCTTCTGACATGACATGATTAGAAAATGACAAACCAAGACACCTGCTTGATGTTTAAACCAATGAGCAAATATGAATGATATGAAAGGTTTGGTTTTGGGAATGATATATACTGTGTTGATATATTTATGTATATAAAGTGCACATTGGAGATGTACAAAGACGCTATTAACACAACTATTTTGTCCTCAAGAAGCTGTTAAGATTGGTGGTCTAAAATCATGACACTATTTTAAAAACAAATTTTTTTTATTACCATATCATTTGCTATTGCATGACATTTGATTAAAATCATACAATCACAGGGAAATACTGAAAGACATATTCCCTGTAAGATGGGCTGGACTTTAACTCAACTGCTCCTGAAAAAACAACAATTTGACAGCAAATTTCCCTGCTTTGCACTTTGTATTTTTCCCATATAAAAGTGTCATAAAATAATAATAATAATAATAAAAAAAGGCTACCACGGTGTCACATCATAAACCAAAATATAGCTCATAGATACATAAACTTGATATACGACAACGGTAAGACATTTCATTGCTTCTACCCTTAAACCAACCGAGTGGTGTCTTTTCATCACCAACACAATAATGCCCCTGTGCAGCAACTTTCACATTTCTGAATGAAAACAAGAAACACTTCACTCTGACAATGAACGAGACCCACAGTCCCCACCTTTGTTTTCTTTTTTTATAAAAACCCCAAAAGCACACAAGACTACGGCTGAGCTGCTTCTATTAAGTGCATGTATTCTGCTGTGTGTGTGCATGTACTAGCGAAAGCAAGCATTAGCTACCTGTCATCACTTCATGATGTAAGCTTGCAGAGGCAGATGAGGTGTGTGGTGTTTTAATGTGGCAGTACATCATTGACTGAATACAGAAATATTTTATTTCTATATACAGTCTATGTAGCACTTGATGGGCTAGTTAGCACAAAATACATTTTTATAAGCAGAATTATGTATGACACCATGCACAGTAGGCGCAATATGATACATTCTGGAAAAGTTTCACATTTTATTGGCCTAGCTAGCTAAATAACATGTGTATGTAAGTCCACAATTTTTGAATGCATGCAGAGAAATGAGAGCTGAGGTTGCACAAAGAAGCTTGAGCGAGCATGCCATGTGGCTTGAACTGACTGGGTGTTGATGCGGCTAAAAGAAGGCACTGCTCTCAGGCCAGCTGAGAGGCTATGAACACTCTTTAATAAAAAGTGCCTAGGTCTTCCACAGCTGATCAGAGGTCTGGTACAGCTACCACATTTCTAATTAAAATGTCAAACTGAGCTGGTGATAAAACTGCAGAGAGTAGCAAGCTGACACTAGCTCGTATTCAGGTGAAAATGAGGTGAACGGGTCTTAACTTGCACCCTGAGGAACATTTCCCCCAATCCCCTGTCAGAGTCCGATGTGTAGGGCCACCAATTTTAATTCCCCCCCCCCCTCAAGTCAAAGTGGGACAGTCCAACATTGAACCCAGCACAGAGTTTCTTTCAAGTTGCCCGGTAGAGGTTTCACACCAGAAGGTGGCGTTTCTTGTGCAAAGCCAGGTGGTCAGAGCGGGAGAAGCTGCGTTCGCAGTCGGGACACTGGAACGGTTTGACTCCCGTGTGCTTGCGGAAGTGTCTCGTCAGCTCGTCTGAACGGGCAAACTTCCACGTGCAGCCTTCCCACATGCATTTGTAGGGTTTTTCCCCTGCACAGAAGGAACAAACAAAACAGCATTGTAAAAAGATGTCTAAATGATAATAAAACAGGTTTCTGAACCAGTGTGAGCCTCTCACCAGTGTGCGTCCTCCGATGTGCTTTGAGGTGGGAGCTCTTAGTGTACACTTTGTTGCAGCCGGTGAAGTCGCAGCGGTGGATTCGCCGCTTTTTCAGAGTGTCCGGAGAGTCGGCAGGGAGGGGATGTTTTGTTCCTGAATGGACTATTACTGATGGGTTGTTACCCCTGTGAGAGGCAGAGAAAAAAAGTTAATGGCTGCAGCTGCGTCTGTCTTTGTCTGATTTGACCAGCAGAGGGCACCAGTGACCTCTTCCATGACACTGAAGTCTAAATGCAAGTTTAATTTGGCAGAAGCTACTCTGCAATGCAATAACAACTTCTGCCAGTCAGGAAGTTAAAAAACACCTCCCGCCTTTTCCAGTCAACCACGCCTTTGCTTTGTCCTGTCTCTTCTGTCATTTCTGACGTTGTTTTTTTAATCCACCATTCAACTATTCAGTCACTGAAACTGATGCAAATCTTCTGTGCAATGCTCACATGCAAAAAAAAAAGAGCGATACAAGTAAAATAAACTGAAGTAGTAGCTAATTCCAGTCAGAGCCAAGGCAAATTAGATTTCTAAAACACTGTGTGCATGAATGCTTCGTGTGTGCAAATAAATCTATTCTCTGTAAAGGAAGAAACAATAATAGAATTTAAAAAAAATCAGAAAAGAGAAGGAGTTGTCTTTCTGCACTATCATTAAAGACTGTGAGTGAGTTCATGCTTGTGTGTATGTGTAAGTGGCAGTTGAGAGCAGGTGTTGAGTGTTGAAACATGAATCCCACACAGATCAATTCTGCGTAAAGGAATGTGCAGAAATTCCCCTGCAACACACACACACACACACACACATGGACCAACCCTTCATTATTATACACATCAAGCATATCTGGTCTGTTTACAGATACAGTATATCTACATTGTTTGTGTGTGTGTGTGTGTGTGTGTGTGTGTGTGTGTGTGTGTGTGTGTGTGTGTGTGTGTGTGTGTTCTGAATATGATATGAATACCTGGCAGTTTTCCTTGCTCTCCTCAATTTATTCTGCATATTCTGTGTTATGGACATATACATAGTCTAATGCAAACAAATGCAACA
>OOFC01014073.1:0-18427 GCA_900323345.1 Pseudochromis fuscus
TAACGTTGCACTAAAGCGCTGTTATTGTACATTAAACCGATCTATTTAGTGGTTTTCCCCACACAGTAGAAAATTGTTATTCTGACTATAATCGTGTAGACTGTCGGCTGCAGGTACAAATGTTTCCGGGCCGCGCAGTGATGACGCAATGACGCAGTGATGATGCAGACGGACTGACTGACAGGAGGGTTCACTCCTCATTACGCTGAGGAACCAAGACGAGTCCGTCGAGACCGATGCAGCGAAGTTAACTCATTATCCAGTGTGTTTGGTAAATGAAAAATTACCGAGCCCAGCAAACTTACCGAGCTCATTTTTAATTATCGTGCAATTAATTGATTTATTGATTATCGCGACAGGCCTACTGCTGCAATCTTCTTAGTTAATTCTGCTTGAACTGGTTTTACTGTGTGTGACCTCACCTCTTCCAGCAGTCGAGTGACAGCGTCAATGTCGCTGTAGGTCTTCGTCATCTGGCCCACTCTGTCCGCACACAGCACTGCACACAGACGAAGAGTCTTTAAGGCTCAATGCAACATTTCCCAAACAAGAATTATGAACAGTCAAACATAATAATAAATGATCATATCAAGCCATGTATTAAAATCATGATGTTGGGTTCTCAGCAGTGTAGACGCCCACATAATCCACAGCACATGATTTAGGTCTAGAAGGGTTTTTTTTGTGCATGTACCTAAAACTAATCCTGCAACAAATTTAAAGTTATGATAAGATAGTACTTTACTGATCCCACACTGGGGGAAATACAGCGGCAGGACAAACAAAGTACAGAGTGCAACAGAAAACTGGAGAACAAAAATACTCACAATAAAATAAAAATTAAATTGTGCAAGAAAACAAGACAAATACAGACATATATACACCTTTAACTTAGACTTATGTAAATAAATAAACAAGGATTAGTGCAATAAAGCAGCAGTGAGGTTGTGGACACTGACTGACTGAAAAATAAAAAAACTTGACAGTAGGAATCTTCAGTTTTTTAGGGGGAGGGGTTTAAGGTGTTGGTTCAGCTGGAGTTGTTGAATTGTATAGCACCATAAGTGAAGGTGTTTCCAGTATGTACTCTATTCCCACTGATAACAGCGGTGGAGTGCATTCGTTTTGGTCAGCTAAGTGTAAAATTATCCAACCTTGTGTAACATGCAGCACGACTACGTGTTGGATTTCCTTGGTAGACAAATAAACAATGCATCATCATTACCTCTGCTATCCCCTTTCCTCTCTTCATGCTCTAAGTTCAATGCATCATATTATATTCCCAAGAAGTACCCACACCCCTAACCCTGACCCACACACACCCAACTGAACTTTACCCTTAATAGTAATTCAGAAAAGATAAGTTAGTGAATACAGAGACAGTGGTCAGAGCAAACAGACGTACCTCAGCTCTGCTGGTTGTATTGTAAACTCTCTCCATCCTCAAACAAAGCTCTGACTTCAAATTTATGTAACCAGCTATAAGGTCAATCCAGCACAAACAAGGAACGAGTTTCCAAACAAGGACTAATTGTTTTCCTTGGTTTACTGGAAAATGTGTCGACCATCCATGTAGATAACTTTGCATGTGAGATTTGGACTGATGAGCTTTCACCAATGTCTGCTGCAGAGAGAAAGTGTTTGACCTTAAATTGTCTGGAGCATAATTTGATACTCGCCTTCACAAAACATCACTTCTCCACAGAAGCTTATGTTTAAAAGTAAAAATGCTTGAAACATACAAAAGGCCCCACATAATGCAAAAGAGAGCTGGCCAATGCAAACAACCTATTTCCATATCCTCATACATGACAAGCTGCTGCAAACATGAGGACACATGAGGCCTAAGCTGGCAATACGTTAGTTAAGGATAATTCACAACATTATCATCCATTATTAAATAAACTTTTCTAAGCAGGCATGGTTGAGGCAGGTATATATGACACTGAGTGGTCCAGGATTTAAACCATTTCAAATCTGCGAACTCATCTCAGATCAAACAACTGGAGACTGGAAACACTGATGTTTTATTTAAGCTGCAGCTTGAGACTACAGCAAAGCTGGTGTAGGCTCTGTTGGTACTTGGACCTAACACCGGCCTTGAATGGCTGACACAACTCTTTCGTTTGGTGTTTTTTTTTAGTTGATGTGTTCGCAGTAGTTAGCATAATTTGCTAAGTTTCTTGCTCTTTTTTATATATTTGGCATCATTTTATTAATTTACCCTCAATTCCAATGTTTATTTTATTCTCTGCTTATTTTAATGGATTGGATTTTAGGCCATAAGATCAAATAATTTGATAATAATTTGTTCTTTTGTTGTGTGAAGCACATTGTAATCTTGTTTTGAAAAGTGTTAGATAAATAAAGTTATTATTATTATTGTCAGCATGTGAAGATGGTAAAGTCTACCAAAAGTGACGTTTACCCTGTTCACCATCAAAGTTTATCTCATTTGGTAAATACACTGAAACTCCTTAGTTTTGCAGTTAATTCATAAACCTAAGTATCAGACAAATGAAAATGTTACCACACTACATTTATTAATAAACTTACTGTTGGTTCTCACTCAATCCCTCAAACTTGAATCCTCAGTTGTAAATTTCAGGTGATCAGAAAGTTCAGAAACTATGAATGTCTGCAGCAGATTTCATGGCAACAGATCCAATAGCATGTAGAGAGTCTCCACCAAAGCAGTGGACTGACCAAACAGCTACACTGCTGGCACGGCTAAAAACAAATGACGACACAGTGACAGTTCACAGACTGGAACATGCACTCGTACTGCTTCACTTTCTACTTCAACCATTAAGAGGACAATAAAAATCAGATAGTGTGAAACAAACACACAGTAATGAACACACAAAACCTTATCTCCTGGGTGAGTCGTTAGGGCCCAGACTGTTACCATGGGAACAAATCGACCTCAGGACCCGAGGAAACACCCGCACACACACAAAAACATGCAACACTTGTGTTTGTTTGCTGTCTGTCCTATTATTAGATTGTACACCTGATAGCAGAAGGTGCAGCCTGTAAATATTATATATTTGTCATGCTTTGTATTTGACTGCTATCAAGGAACTAGCTGCTTTATTTCCACTGAAACCCTCCACCCAGCTCAAACGACTGAGCTGAGACACGTGAAGAAGGAAACAAAAACTCATATACCTACAGGAAATAAAAGTTCTCTGATTGATTAACTTTATTATACAGAATGGTCTTAAATGGGCCTTGAAGACAAAGAGGACAACACAGGTTAGCAAAGGCAACCATACCCTGGATTGTGTTAAAGGAGGTGTAACCTAATATTGGAAGGTGATCAGGATGTTTCTTGGTATTTTATACAAAGCATAGGTAACCTAACACAGACACACTTACAATCTCTCCCCCTCTCTTTCTTATTTGTGCCAGGAGGATGACAAAGGAGAGGAGGGGTTACACAGTTTGTCTGTAGCCCCCAGCAAGATAACAACAGGTGTAATGTTAAAAACTAAATGTGTTCCACCCTATTACACAAGGAAACCTATATATAACCACCTGAGAACAGTTTCTGGTTCTGAGTTGAAATGTGATTAAACGTGTGCATGACCCTCCTGGTTTTGTGTCTGTGTGGTTTTCAGCAGGGGAAGTCTGGAGTTACAACAACCTAATAATCCTGACTGCTACTGGGCAACATGCAACATGCAAGTTCAAGGAAACAAACAAACACCAAGACAACGCACAGAAATGAGGCCTGGTTAATAAATCAATACCACAACCACAGCCTGTGCAGGGCTGGTAAGATATAGTTATCACTGAGGACAATTTCCTCATTGTACCTGGGTTTATATCCTCCTCAATTGCCACTGTAAAACCTTGATGCCACAATAACATCTGTGAAATAAAACACCACTGAAGCTGTTTTCCTTCAGTTGATTCCTTCAGTCACAGAAAGACCTTCGACCTGTTATATGTGCACATCTCTCAAAATACATGTTAATCATCCTCGAAAGAAAACCCCAAAAGATTCAATCTAACCAGCTAAACATCAAGGAAGAATATTCCTGCTTTTTAAAACTGTTAAAATGTTACCGTGCTGGCACTTAGTATACATTATTAAAGTGACAGCTGAGAAAAGCCAAGCCCATATTTGAACATGCTAACCCGGTAGGCAAATGAACCGTGCTGCGCTGAGGCCGAGTACACAAACCAAATCACTAACATGAGGGACTACAGCTGCAGAGACATGACACACTTCAGAAAGGTTACACAGGTATCCATTAAGGAGTTACAGAGTCATCACTTCTCAATGAGGAGTTAAAGAATCACACAACCACACAGGTCCAACACACTGACTGAGCCACATCCCAGCGAGAACCAAGAAGAAGAAGAGATACTGTCCCAGACTGGAAAGATGACCACAACTACCTTCGCACAAAACTTGTTGCTCCTCATCCATTTCTTCTCCTTCCTCCTCCTCTTCTTGTTCAGAGCTTCCATGTCTGGGAAAACACACAAATTCTTCCTCCTCCTCCTCTTCTTCTTCCTCCTGCTCTGTGCTTTCATGACTGGGCACACAAACATATTCTTTGTCCTCTTCTGGCTGGTGAGAGGATTCCAGCTCGTCCTCGGTGCCAGACATGAAGAGTGCCATCCTCCTCTCTGGCACTACAGCTGACCACTGAAAGCCTGCAGGTGCGACGCCATGGCTCCTACCTGTGTCTGTTTTAAACTAGAAATCAATCACCTAATAATCTGTGTGTGCATGAGTGTGACAGCACACTTCTAACACTGTGTTTGTTCCAATGAGGAGAAGCTGTGTAAGTGTGTGTCTCTCTAAACACTCCATCGTACATGACTGACAAGAATGTCAAGTAGCCAGTACTATCAGCTGTATGAATATCTAGGTGTGTGTGTCATTTGTCCTTTGGGACAACTCAGTCACACAACCAGATAGCCTGACTCCTCCCCTTCTCCTCTGTGACTGGTCAGTGAACAGCCTACTCTACTTTACCACAGACACGGGGTAGACGGGCACACACACTTGGATATGTGTAAAAAGTAAAGCCCTGGTAGGTTAATAGAATCAACACAAGTGATAAAGACATTTAAACCTGAAATATTTGTCTATGCACCTGTATCCCTCAAATGTGTTTACATGTGTTATTTTATAAAGGTTCAACTACAGGAGCAAACTGGTGCCAAGGGAGACACTTGTTTCTTACATGGGCCTGAAGTCCAATGAGTCATTTCAGAACCCCCTCAGGTGAAAGTGACTTGGTACAGTCCTGTTCGGCCTCTATGGTGACAATAGGGCATGCAGTATAAACAATAATAACAGACAAGCACCTGTTTCCAGGGTGGGGCCAGACACAGAGAAACCTTCGCAGGTGAATGTCTCCAGACAGTATTATCAAATGAGATTCATGGGAGATATCAGCATACTTTAAATTTTCAATAAATGAGGCATGTTCCTCAGAAACATCTCTTCATTAGAATATGATCATCAGAGAGAAAGAGTATATTTGTGTTTTTATTCTGAACAAAATGTGGTTAACTCACAATATAAACAAACAGAAATGAAACTGCAAAGTTTAGATAGACACTCCTAAAGCTTAGCATCAAATCTCTCACATGCTTTGTGACAGCCAAAGTATGCCAGTCATTCAGGTGAACCACTGAGCTGAACCACGCTGCTCATAACGCCCTGGTTCAAACCCAAACAAGCAGAATATCAGTCAGTCAAATAAGACACTTCTCAGTTTTTTCAGGAACCAGGTTTACATTCTTTGCAGCATGTTAATACAGAAAAACTAAGTCCAAATTGCAGCTTTGAAGTTAGACACAAAAACACAAGGTAACTAACTTTAAATGGAAAAAAACAACAACAGCACAGAACTGGGTCACGTTCACCAACCAGACATGTTCAACATGTTCAAAACAAGTCGACAGAAAAGATAACTCAGAGGATCTTGAGAGGCTTGTCTCCGTCTGTCAAATATAACTAGCAGAACTCTTGTAAGACTTTTAAAAAGATCTGTAGCACATATAAGATACAGATTTTATTTGAGTTTGTTGCTTGTGGACTGAGGATTTCGGCTCGCCACTAATTTACAACCTTCATTGGATCATTTAAATAGTTGAGTTGTGGTTGAGTGGTTAAACAGAGGGTGTACTGTTAGTGCTCAGTCAGAAAGTCCAATAATCAACTGCCCCAGGTGCTCATCCATGTACCGTCTGATAAGATCTCCTACAAAAACAAACACGATTCAGCTTTCTTAGTCCTCATTAGCATTACTTACACTGGCAAGTACTGAGTGGCATTTTAGGAAAAGCATGAATATAACTTACTTTTTAAAACTAAAAATAATTCAAATACTTTTTCATTTTAGAAATGAATGAAGAAAATCCAACTGAATATACTGCGCTGAATGTCATGTAAAGCCCAATCCTTTGTAAATGAGTATGGACCACATCCGAGCAGCCTGATTTTCTGCTCATTAGTCACCGGCCAAGTATTTATAATTACAGTAATTGGTCTTGAAAACTGATGCCAGCTCAGTACTGTCCCACATGCTTGAGTAACTCCACTCAATGGACCTATGGATGCAATGCTGCAGGCTACAAAAGGACTCTGGACAAACACCACTCAGTGTTTCTGGGCAGTGCTTTCCCTCTTTCCCATTGCTTTTCTGGTCACATTCACTCTTTACACTCCACTAACTTTCTTCAGTTTCACTCTCATGCACCTGCCACTTTTTGACCTCATGAGTTCTGCAAGTTTCAGTTGAGTATTTTTGAAGAAACTGACTTTATTTGACAAGGAATCAAAAGTTTTAGATTACTACTAGTTACATGTATGAAAACCTCAACATCCAACAGCGAAGACAAAGAGAGACTCCCAGACTTCCTTAGACAAGTGTAGAAGCAGTAATAAGCATAAATGGAAAATCTGAAAACTGTTACCTTTAGAGACTTGGAAACAAACACAAATAATTTATTTGCAGTGGTTTCTAAAGCAGCCATTAAAACTTCCACTGGAAGAAGAGGTTTGCCCTTTTTCTCAGCCCCAGCCCTCTGCCCCAGCCATTTGTTTTGATGGCTTCTCAAAGTGCCAAACAGTATTTGGCAGGCTGCTATCAACAAGAGTGGCATGGAGAAGCATGCAAATCAACTGGGCTAAATATAAGCCAACCTACTTCCTCCTCCCTCCGCTGCACATCTCAGAATAAAACCAGCTGCTTTCTATTTCTGCCTCCACTCTCCATGATAACATTTATCAAAGAAGCTGTGCCTTTCATTATTTCAACATCAAGCAAACACGATTGTCAGTATCTAGCAAGCAATATTTGTTCCCAAAAAAAGTCACATCACCAAAGGATGGAAACCAAACCTCTGCTCACTGCCACAAGCTGAATATTACTGCAGACGTTTAAGCGCCACAGCTCACATTGTGAAGGTGCTGAGCTGTCTCCAAGTGTTATGTAAGGATTTCCACAGAGCATCCCTGACACACATGCATAATACAGCGTATGTAAGAGCTGATTGTATTCTTATCCTCGCATTAAATACACAATTATATCAAATTACAACACAATATGCACCTGTGTTCAGCCGAATGGAAAGCTTTTATTATTGCAGGTGATAAGTGTGAAATCAGTTACAGAGCAGCTTAAAAAAGCAGCTGCATCGTGAGTGAGGAGAAAACTAGACCTTGAAAAAGAGAGAAGCCACAGACATGAGAGGTGAGAGGAACAGTGCCAACAGGCTGATAATAACCCCACACATGCAATAACCTGCTGTTATTCACACCTGTCACATGACCAGGCACCATCGCCCCATCAGTCCTCCGCCTGTCTCCGCTGTGCATGTGGATCAATTTGAAGAATCATTACCCAACACAGGTTACATATGACAAGATTTCATAAGAAACTGGGGTACATTACATAAATACACTGTCATTTTACAGCTTATTATTTACTCATAATACTTCCTATGAGGTTTTACATTAGTGTTATTTTTTACAGTGTCATGTTGGGGTAGATTCTAAAAATTGATGCTGTGTTATGGATATTTTTCACTGCTTTCTCGTAACAACTTCAGCTCTTTTCACTCACTTATTTACCACAATCTGCACAGTGCATCTTTCAATAAATGTTTTTTCCATTGTAATCCATAGTCCATCTTTTTTTAGCAGTGGTGATACCCAGTGGGATGGTACTCCAGTCTCAATCCAGAAACAACAAAGAGGAACCACAATGAAACCCACTCCCACTTCCTACACTTACACCCACCACTACTCCTTGGCTCTATTTTAGATAACACTCTGACTCAGCTGCCACACAGCACCTGTTATAACACCTACTGTATCCTGCAGCCAGTCAGCTGTGGCTTTAGTGCTGCTGTCCTTGTTATTCCTGTATCATCTAAAAATGCCGAACCACAAGGTCACACTCAGGTGTTTTTGGTAGGAATGAAATCAGTTTGGGTTATTTTATTAATATACTGGAGGTGTTATCTGATAACTGTGAACTCTGAGATCAAACATCAAAGCTAACTTTCCAGACAGTCCTCTCCAACATTACTTTGAGTCCACTTCTTTCTACCCACTCCAGTGTAGTGAGTGAGTCATCCCTTCTGTATGTATTTCATTATATCCAACAATAAATATGAGCCCTACAGTACCTGCCAGAATAGTAGTTTACTGTTATCATACTAGTTTTACATGTTATACACAAATCAACTACTTACCACCTCTACAACAACTACGTGTCACTACATAAAACTGCACTGTAGACTCTTACCATCAGTACACTCGTCATAGTACCAGTCCAGTTCGTAGTAGTCTGCCTTGACGAACCTCTGGCCTCTGGCCTGGCCTCGTCTCTTCATCCTCACTGCTCTGACAGACAGCTGTATCGTTTCCAATGTCCCAGCATACTCAGCTGTAGCATCTCTGGAAAATCCAATGTCCCAGCATGGTCAGAGACAGCCGGCGGTCACTGGGGTCTAATTTGTTATTAATGGTGTCCGTTAGTCAGTTGGTCCGTATCCACTTCTGCCAGTAGGCACACGGACACTGCTGTCAGGGGTCTGCTTGTACTCATCATATGTCCTTTCCATTCACCAATAATCAGCAGCAGCCTGTTAGCGTGTTATGCTCCATTTGTTGTGCTTGCTGGTGCCATTTCTGCACATCATCCCACAGAACCGTTACTTGCGTCATCAGTTGTCAGCAGGAAAAAAAAAAAAAATAACAATGTCACTTTATTGTGTTTCTGTCCATCATGAATTCTTCATCGTGTCAGATTATTTGCCATCTTCTTTCAAACTGTCTCTCTGTCTTCTTTATTTTCTGTCCCTCAGTTTTTCCTAGTCACTCCAAAAGCTTCAGGAGAATGAGTCAGATTCTATCGTCTCATGTCCACATCCATTTAAAGCTTCATGTCAGTTCATCTTCTGCTCCTAGGAGTCTGTCCTCTGGCAAATGCTGTCTTCTTGAGGACATATTATAGCAACCCTCTTCCCTTTTGTAACATCCTTTGCTTATTGACAGCACTAGCTCCCCACATGGACCACCGCATCTCTGACAATGACTCAATAAACACAGAGATACAGAGAGTGAGCGAGCGAGCAGCAGCAGTCACGGGTTTTGCAGCAGAAATGATGATAATGATGACATCGTGAGATGGGTGGGGCTTAGACGGTGTCCACAGCCAATGAGACGGGGAGGTATCTGGGGCTTGCACCCGCCCACCATTCCCATGTCAGCGCTCTCTCCTCCTCTCCTCTACTTTGTCCTTCTGTGTGGTTGCTATAGTAACAGGCTCAGACTCCAAGGCCTACGGCTGAGCAGCATGTAGAAGCAGTTAGCAGGAAAGCAGTGCAGCGTTGGCAGAGGTGACGTGGCTACCCCAAAAATGAATGAACACAGCGAGGATGAGCCATATTATCTGGGGAGTGTTGAAGCAGCATTCATGTGCATGGGAGACAGAAAGCTGATCAGGGGCTCCTCAAAATGCTAAATATGATCCACTTGATAACAATACGAGGAGAAGTCAATGTCAACCACCTTGGACTAACTAACTAACATAGCATAACAACTAACATAGACCAATTCTGCCATTATAAAGAGATTAAATGCAGCTCATAACATCTTGATGTGGCTAACACAAACTCATGCTAACTAAAATGAACCTTACATAAATGCTCGTTTCTCAGTAAGTATGAGAAAGCAGCAACTGCTAATAAAATGATGTGCACACAGTTTCATGCTAATGAGCCAGAGGAGTCAGACAACTGATCCAAATTTTTCTTATGTAATGCAGTGAGGTTGCATCAGCCCCTTGTTACAGATGCAGTTACAGCTCAGTGTTTCTGCATGAAAATATAAGTTTAATACAATTAGGTTGTCCTTTTTGGTGCAGGTATGCAGTTGCACTAAAAACAATACAATCCATAGAAATGCAGCATCCATATTTTATCACTAAGAAGTGCCTGTTTATCACACAAGTAGAAGAACAACACTTATGCTGGATATCTACGTGGTCTCAATACATACATAATAATACAATGACAATACACTGGCTACACTGTATCAGACGTGTTACATATGTGAGTGTGATGTCATCAAAACATGGGAGTTTTCTGCCTTCATGTCCATGTCATCATCTCATCAGACATGTCCTTCTCATGCAGCAGGTTAAAGTCATTACTGGTGATACAACAATGTAGGCGATACTCTGCTAATTCATAGAACTGTTACACAATAGAATGAATGAATGAATGCATGTGAATGGTACATTACACTGAAGACCAGTCGAGCTATATGGCCTATCACAGCTCATATATCACTGCCCCTGAGGATGCTGAGACCCGGCCATCTGTTTGTGGCAATAATCAGGTCCAACATGCCTCCAGTGGGGAGGAGGATAGAGGGGGAAATAAAATCTATGTGGAAATCACAGCTAGTCATAAAGCACCAAAGCAATATTTAGCAAAACACTGTTTGCAGAATGTCTCCTGATGTCTCTTATGTAACATGACCTTGTCGCTGCCTCTTAGCCCTGCTGTCTGCGATGAATGTCGAGGCCAAAGTGACCATGTCGACATGGGGCACAGAGGTGAAGTTTCAGTTCTCAGTTAAGCCTATTTATAAGCCGCTTGATCTATTTTTAGACACTGGTTTTAACCCTGAGTCACTGTTGAAGTAGACATGAATTAGAACTGAATAATTGATAGTGAAAAAACCCACTTTACGGTTGCTTGGTTTGCCGTGTGCAGTGTTTGCACGTGCTGTTGTCGCCCTGTGTGTGTTCATCTGATTCTAATTGTGTGCAAGTGGGTGTGTGTGTGTTTTTTTTAGGATGACAAGTTAGTATGATAAGACAAGAGCAGATACGTGCTTAATATTAAAACACAGTGGGTGTGCTGATTGCAACAGATGACTGAGAGACTGATCAGGTATGTTTGTTTTGGCAACCATGGGCAGCTGTCACACCCACACTGTGACAGACAGATGGTCACCTCTTGCTGTGATTTCTACTCGATCAAGGTCAGCATAAATCTCTCACTGTCACTCTTTGATAACAGTTTCCTGAAGGTTAAAACTGAAAATACAACCTACTGTCCAACATATTTGGTGTAAAAAGAATTAACTGTAACTGTCTGTACGTGGTGAACTTACAGAAGTATTTGAGGGTCTCCTCTATCTGTTCAGTAGTCAGGTCAAAGGCCGAGTCGGAGTCCACGAGCGGCGTGTGCAGCCAGTCATCTTGGTCATAGCCGAAGATGGTGTCGGCCCTCAGCTTGTAGACTGGCAGTTGTTCCTCCAATAAGCTGATAATCTCAAGCTCTGGCAAATCAGTACTGTTACACACATCTGCACAAGGAGAAAAAAGAAAGTTACTGCACTGTATATTTTGGCAGTATCTTTTAAAAGTCATCACAGATTGCTTTTAGGGAGTGGACATAGGAAACAAACGTGTGTAGCAATGTAATCTTGTCAAACCCTGATTGATTTAACAAGTGTCCTGACAAGACTTTCATGCAGTCTGTTGGACCTGAAGGTGCATGACGCCCTCTAGTGGCCCATTGATGAACCAGCGAGGCTCTCCTTGCAGCATTGAAAAAAAAAAAAAAACTGAGACCAACTGAAGGTTTAGGAGTTAATTTGTATCAGATTGTAACCTCCTCTGTTTACAGTAAACTAATGAATAACCACAAAAATATAGAATGTGACAAAACGGTATCTGTTGCACTAATGCACTTCGCACACATACAACATAGACATTTAATTTCTTAAAATAATGTCATGTAATACAACATTATTACAAACCCAACAACACATATTTATGCCTCCTTTGTTTTGCCAACATGGCAAATTCACTGCATGGTACTGATTTCTCTAGTGTTCAGCTGACAGGAGACTCAATGTTTTTCTCAAAGACATGCAAAAAACAACAAAAAAAAGAAAAGTAGCAGACTCATATAAACAAATAGGCACTAGATTTACAAGATTAAAAATATTCTAACACAATGAGGAAAACTGCAGGGATCATTTTCCATTTACAGTAAGAAAACAAACAGCTTCTGCTACTTTTATCTTTATTTCCTTTTGGGTAAAAAAAAAAAAAAAAAAAAAAGATCTGTGATTATTAATACATCTCAAGAAGACATTTCTGACAGCCCAGCCAAACCAGTTCACAAACTATTTACTTTACAGTAAAGTCAACAGCACACTTCTACCACAAACCCCTAATCCAAACAGAGAGCCCCATCATTTACATCGGTCTGTTGCTGTGCGAAACTAAACAACCTTACCTAAGCTGTCAGCTATGTGCCTCTCTGTTCACACAACAGTTTAGTTTGCTATTAAAAGGATCATCCATCTAGAACATGTTCGGTCACAGAGTTCAGGTTTTAGTCGCATTTTCTATCCAGATATGGATCGGAGAAACTCTTAGATCGACAGAATCACACATAGTATGAGAATTAACACACAGTAAAAATAATGTCCTTTGTTTCTCTGTTCTGTCGCTCCACTGTCCGTCTGGCTGCGTCTGCCTAACAATGCCGCCTCTTACAGTTTGCTAATCCAGACTGAATGACTGACTGTGCTGAAAAAGGGAAACACGCACACACAGCAGCTGGGGAATCGTTCAGCAAGCACAGCCAGTGGAGTCTCAACACACAAGTAAGTGCTGAATTCCTACCAATGCCATCAGAAAAAGGAGCATTTTTACCATTAATTGAATTTTTCTCATTCATGCCACCACAGAAAAGTGTAATGACCGTCGGGAAAAAGATTCTTGTTGTTGTCTTTGACCAATCATTTGGTTTAAATCTCTAAAAAAAAAAAAACCTCAGTTTTACATAAGCACTCGTTTTATGACACAAAATGTACAGTACAGCAGCAGACCAACAGCAGCAGTATATGTGATCTTTGTTCCTCAGTTTGGTAACACTGCATGTAATAATAAAGCTGCTGGGATCATACTCACACATAAACATGGAGAATATTTGAGCAAACCTGATGATGAGGTGGATTTCTGTTTCACAATATTTACTTTTTATATTGATAAAAACCAATGGACGACAGGTACTAAAATGACATCTGACAGGTTATGTTTGGGGTTGATAATAATAGCACTAAACCTTTCTGTGCCTTGTGCTGACAAAAGGTCACTGGAGACAGACAGAGTACTGTATGTCTTTTGTTCACTACTTGGTAAAACAAACATAAACAGCTAGGCAGAGTTTTAACATTTTCTCTTTTTGTCAGGTCAGCAGATGAACTTTGTAACCTGCCAATATATTTACCTTAGCTAGGCTGAATTATCTGAGTCTGTTTTCACTGTTGTGACCATGGAAACTAAAAAAACAGCCTGATAACTGAGAGAATGTGACTTTTGAATATTCATTTCTATGCACTTTTCTCCAAACCATTAACTGTATCACATGATAATTTCACATCACTAGCAACACAGGGCAGGTTTACATCTACCACAGAGACACTTTTCACTCTTAATACCAAATCACATTATTAAAAGACTTCCACATAGAAACAGTTCAAGATTATAAATAGTGAGATCAACTTAATCTGTTCATATATATGACAAAGAGAAGTTTGGGGTTCACTCCATTATTAAAATGCTAATACAGACTGGAGGCAGAAAGAACAGCAGCCTACAGGGACATGCTAACACTACTAGCCGCTAGTAGCTACAAGAGCAACAAAGTTCAAGTTCAAATGTAAGAATAGACCCTGTCACACTCTCAATCGGAGCAATAAACACACCAATACATCTGTGGGACATAAGGACATAAACACGCAGAGGTTTGTCAAAATACAATGAAAGAATTTAAAGTGTCATACAGACATGTCTTACTACTCTTCTATCAACTCAACCAACACACACTGTACAAGTGTAGTGTTTCTACCCTGAGACCCTGAATTAGGTCACTGAGGAGAGAAGGTGTACTAACTCGTGCACTGGACTCGGCCACGCGTGGTATTGGTGTCAGATTTCAGAAACACCTGGGTCAGACTTTAGGAAAGTTTCTACACAGAAAGAAGAAAGTTCTGAATCTGAGAGCCGCACTCCCCGAGTTCAACACGTCCGCATACCGTTAACCAACACAGAGCTGTAACGCTGCATGTGGCCAACCCTTAAAGAGCCAAGTTGACCTTTCCACAATGCATTCGTTACAACCTTTTAACCTTTAAAGCCTGAAAACACAGCAGACGGTTAGAATACAGAACTATTACAAGACGTGAGTTTTCAAGAATCCAGACTTAAGCTTTAAAATTAGATTTAATGTGTAAAAGATGATGTCATACGTCTAAAAAGGCGAGAAAGAAACCGATGAGTGACTCAGACAGACAGAGACAAAGAAACAAGAAATGTGAAGACAGAGAGACACTGTGAGTGAACCTCTATCCAGATGTTACTGGTCATAAACTTGAGAAGAGAGCAGCTGAAACTGTCTGAAAACCACACTGTGCACAGCGTACTCACTCATGGTGCCTGAAGCCCGACAACCACCGACTCTCTCTTGCCCTCCAATCACATTTTCCACTGGTACAGGAGAGGGCAAGGTCGCAAGAAATAACAGAGACAGGAGAGAGAGAGCGACGGAGAACGAGAGCGTTGGGAGGGTGAGGAACAGGGAGAGCAGGAGAGAGGGTGCTAAAAGTTTCAGAGGACGGTACTGGGTGTAAGAGACGGACAGAGAAAGAGAGGAAAAGAGGGAGGGAGGAGTGGAGAGGAGAAGAGACTCGAGCCAAACTGGTCCGTCATGCCTGACATGCCAGTGACGATAACCACATGGACCGCCCCACACTTGCTCTCTTTCTCTGCCCCCTCACTCTCTCTCTCTCTTCCTGTCTCTAACAGCCAACAAACTCAGCTGGACTCTTCGAACTAAAAACACTGTCCGTCTCTTCCTGTGTAAACACAGTGTGGACAACAGCAGGCCTGAAGCTGCCCACACCCTCCTACTGTTTCCCAGCTCCTGTATTAAACTCTATTAAGCCAAAGATGTTGCTACCGTTTTACATTAGTGGGGAAGTATTCAGCTGCCACAGCAACAGGTCAGCGGAAAAGATTTCTCCTGGTTGCAGCAGTAATCACAGCCTGTACAAAGCTGCTGCAGACAACCTGCCAAAACCCCACTCAGTGTGTTTTCCATGTAATCCCACAGATCCCAGTTTTTGGCACTAAATGGGACCTGATATGAGAACATGAGTTCCCTAAGGTCATGTATAGAAGTCTTAGAAGCAGACTAATAGCTACAGTAATCTGTTTAGGATCACTACTTTAAATACTAGAATTTTCCTGTTAATTTGAGTGTATTAGGCATAAAAAGGTGTAACTAAAGATTTTTTTTCTTTTTTTATTTACAAAGTTTTGCATAACAATTCTGAAATAAATCAACGCAAAGAAGAAGAATCCTGGTAGTTTTAAATGCCCTCCATAATTTATATCTAATTTATGTGCTTAAATTTATGAAAAATAATCTTTTGGATAGTTTGAGTTCAGTGCTCAAACTTATAGCAAAGAGCATGTGTATGTTGCTTTCCAGGCAAAGGTCTGTGGATTTATGTGTAACACCAAACTGAGGTGAAGAATAATTGACTTACACTTTCCCCATTCAGGCTGGAGAGCTGCTCTCATGGAGCTGCAGCACAGCTACAGAAGTGGATTGTGGAAGAAGAGGGTTCACAGATAAAGATTGTACAAATGTCTTCAAATGTCACTAAACCTCTGAGTTGGTGTGTGGGTCTTTACCACCAAACCCAGGAGGCAGGTTGGAAGTACTGTCAGATAAAATGATGAATAAGAGATACTATTAAAAGACTATTTGTAACTAGATTAACAAATGCACTATTACACCACTTACATTGAAGACACATTGTCTGCTGTCTTGTTGAAACATTGCAAAACTTTGCTCTTTGCTCCACTGACTTTTGATCTTAATGTGAGAGCTGGAGTCTGACTCCAGCATCTACAATCAATCTGTAAACTGTCCTGACTGTATTAAGATGGTAAGAGTGTTTGTACATGTGATTTCTATTGTCAGTGGTAGCTTCAATATCTCTTCATGGTCATTTGTGTCAATAATGAATAAAGATGGAGGGTTTTCTGAGAGAAGCTAATCCTTTGACCTAATCAGAGAAACTGATACAAAATAAACTCAGTTTACCACTTCATCTGGATCAAACTGTTGGTTTTATTAGTTGCAGAATTGATAAAGATACAAATTACGTGCTGAGCTAAAACCAAATACATACATTTTTAAGACAATACAAACAGGCATGAAATGTGGAAAATGTTTCACTAGCCCTTTAATGCCAAATGTATCATATTTGATACATGAGTTTTTGAGACCTCTACATCATCAGTGTGATATTTTTGAGAGTTAATGAAAACAATTCAAAATAAAAAAATAATTAAATCAAATTTAAAAAATATCTCTCACTGCCTCTCTCTCTCTCAATCTACACTACTGTTCAGAAGTTTGGGGTCACCCTATCAAACCAATGGTTTTCCAATGACAACAATGACCATGTGCAGACTGAGGGATCTAGCAGCTTGTTCTACCTGCTTTACTCTGATTACATATGTTTCAGACTTAACTGGAAACACTTGTGTCTCTCCCACTGTCAGACACCGGAGAGGCAGAGATATGGTTGGGGGACGATTTGCAGGTTCAGAGACATTTACTCTGTATGACTTGATGTTGTGGTTGCTGTTTGTGTTCAGTTGTAGTTTACATATTTTTTGTGATACTTGTTTTTGGTAAAATTGGTCAAATTGTTTTTTGTAGGGTGACCCCAGACTTTTGAACGGTAGTGTATATCTCTCTATATGTTTATATATGCATTTCTTTTTATTCTTACCTTTATTTATTTTTTGTCAGAAGGTCCAATAAATACTTGGATTTTTTAAAAAATTGAATTTTCTGGCAATTATTTGATGGTTCAGGTATTACAGGGCTAGAATATAATGTGATAACCTGCTTAGAAATCCTTCTTCTTCTTCTTTTTTTAAAAATTCTTTCTTTATCTTGGTGCATTTTTAGAGCTCCTGTTATCCTGATGCAAGAGCTGGAAACAATCAGAATAGTAAGGAGACACTCAACTGACAAGATATGTGTCCTGAAAATGAACTTGAAGTACAAAAAGAGACAACAAGGACTCCTTTGTTCATTTAATGTTAGGCTGAGATCAATCTGAACTTCTTACAAACTCAGTCTTGACGGTCGATGGCTGAATGTGTTATAATCACAAGCAAAAGACCATAAAATAATTTCAACCCAAAGCAGATACGCAGCTTGTTACAACAAGCAGCACAATGTTGCAGATGATCCTACAGTGTTCTCATTATTCACACTTTTCATGTACAAAAACACTGTATCCATAGCAACACTTTAAAGTTCAAGAGTGCAGCATGCATATCAGCCAAAACATTACACTCAGTGACTACACTCCCTAAAATAAAGTGATCCAGAGCTGAACATTACAGCACAATGGATGTTTTTGCATAGCGTGACAGAATCAGTCAGGGAGCACACTCAGCAGTTTGGATTTCACTGTGTTTGCCCACTTACATAACTTCATCTGTGTCCTACTCAAGTCCTCTGTCTCCTTTCTATCTGCCCGTTTGTTCCTGATCCCACTTCTCCTCACCAGGCATCCCATAATTTCACTGTTACTCAACTCTTTACATCACTGCTGGCTGGTAACCACGGAGAATTAACCTCACACCCAGGAACTGCCCCCATGGCAATGAGCTGCTCTATTCAACTCATTGTGTTCATTCATCCTCTAGACTTAGCGAAATCTCACACACACACACACACACACACACACACACACACACACCAGCAGAGCTCCTTGTTGTGTGTAGGGTTTTATAGCAGAGCCAGGGAGGCAGTCTTC
>OOFC01014073.1:23831-44219 GCA_900323345.1 Pseudochromis fuscus
AGAGTGATAATAATATCGGTGCTGGCTGTGGCAGTTTGACCCTGTCACCTGTCGGCTCTTCTTAAAGCAGCATACTGGTGTTAGAAGCCTGGTTCACAAACACTGTTACATCAGATCGCTCACACACACACACACACACACACACACACACACCAGGATCCACAACATCACAATGTCATTCATCCTCATATGACACACATGCAGCAACACAAACAAAACCTGTGTCAGGGCACTCACACATGCACATACAAAATACTACTGTAAGATGAAGTGAATCCTGATATTCTCACTAATCACACATGTGACTCAAGGTCACCATGATATGCTTGACGCTCACAATGGTACAAAGTGTGTGTGATAATGTGTTCTACTCTTTTCTGACAAGTTTCCCATTCAATGCAATAAAATCCATTCATAACAGAAAGGCCATAAAAATATATTGGACCAAACTTACTGACTAATTTTATTGAAGAAACCCACATACATTGCAATGTTTGATTTGTTGTTCAAGACACGGCCAGGAATCAACTTCAGGATTATTCTGGCAAATCAAAACACATAATTTTTGTCTTCTTTTTATAGTCTCTGATCGGTATCAGCTACCTACTGGTGCTTTAGACAGCAGTCTTCAAACAGGATTACCAACCTCCTGCAATTCAACCTCCATGCAATTCATTAGTCAACTCATAACATAACTGTTTGTGTAAGAGTTTTATAACAGAGTTTTATTAGCCTGCTGTTAAACAACCTGACAGTCAGTCCACAATGCACCCCAGCACTTACAGCAACTGAGTGCACGAATGTGTCCTTGCTAGAGGGAATTTCCTTATTTTCAATAGCGGATATTGTGGAACACTTTAGCCTGGAGCGCTGCCTTTCCAGTGCTTTAACTTAGACTGTATGAATGCGTGTGTCCTGCTGGCTAATGGAATATAGGATGACACGCCGCTGGACAACTGTTTCCACTGGTCATCCGTCTGGTAGCAGGAGAGCGTGTCCACATACTGTGGCTAATGCGCTATAAGCTGGAGCTCTAACACAGGAAAGACCCACCATAAACATCTTCCTGTGAATGTTCTGCACCATGAAGCACTCACAGGTGGCTGAGTCTGGACAAAGGGGAAGAAACTCAAATCAAAGCCTGAAGAGCCTGTAGTGACAGAGGGGTGAGGTGCAGAAATTAAGTAAAAACTAACTCCATAACATCACCATGGAGAGAAGGTCAGCATGTAAGAATCCCACTGAAGCACCAAGTGAAGCAGACACAAATCAGAGCAAACACTGGATGCGACTGAAAACTGCAATGTCAACATTATACTGTTGCTCAGTCACGCTGTAGCCAAGTATCAACAGTATAAATAAAAAGGACAGGAGGCCATGTGCTGTTATTTGATTGAATGGGATACAGGGTAACATGCAAGAGCACTGATTCTCAGCCTAAACTTGCCTGTGGGGTTCAGAGTGAGCTCAGGTGTCTTTTAATTCCCTTTAGCTTGATACGGTTACATTTCATCTACCTGCTTTTTGTTTCCTTGTAAATTAAACCATGTGAAAGTTTTCTCCTGTCGCCCTCTGTGAGCTAGGATGTTGGGAATTACTATACTTGCAAAATAAAATTACAAAACAACCACAAAAATCAATCTCTGTCAGTGTCTGCTTTATAAAATAACGTATAGACAAAAAGAGAACAGTAGTTTTTGAACCAAGTAAGATCACAAACTGTGACCTTTAGTGTGAGGTTGTAAATCCAGGTCAGTCCAGAATGCAGCTCTTCCGGTCAGTCACTTAATGATCAATGGATCCGATCAATACCCTGTTATCCTGTGCTTAACTAGAGATACAATCAAAACCAATCAGAGAGAAATGATTGATGGAACTACTAAAAAACCCAGATAATACAGAGCTGAAGTGATGACTTCTGTTTCATTAAACAAACTTTTTCCCTTTAGGATGAATCAATAAAACTCCTCAACACTCTGTTCAACTATGTATACATGATGAATTGTATTGTGGTTGCACTAATCAGTATGAGGAGAGCACAGTGAAACTCACCTCAGTTTTCCTATTTCAAGTACCACACCTCCTGTTTGTGTGCAGCAGTGAGTAATGAAACCCTGGGAAGGATTTATCCCATAAAAATGTTGCTGAGGCAGAGACTTAGTTGCTTGGTGGTTCTGTAGTGATGTTCTGCATCACTATTGCATGGCCCGTCTTCATACATTCACGAGAACCTCTGCCACTCATTACCATTCAGCTTACATTGACGGTCTCCAGCAGTACATTTTCCTAACTGATGTTACAGTTAAACCAGAGCTCCAGAGGGACCCCTTAATTCACACACACCCTCTTCCTCCTTTTCTTTACAACTCAGACCTACAGAATAATTTGTTGCAGCAGTGAAGAAAAGAAGCACGTAGGCAAAGCAAAGCCAAGCATTGCAGACAGATGTACAACTCCACAGCAACACGTCCACTTACTAAAAAGTAAAAAGTGCAATAAAACATATAATTTTGTACTTCATACTGCAATTGCGAGTATCCTGGATAAGAGGTTAACTCTCTCAAGGCTATGTAAACTGATCTTGGTTGACATCTCTCTCTCTCTCTCTCCACACCTAATAACTGAAAACAGATTGTAGTCAGAGAAAATGTAATCACTGTAAACAAACATTACTCTGCTCGGTTCAGCTTTACGTCTACTTTGAGTAAAGTTACAGGACAGACCTGCTCTGCCCTGTTGAGGTAATCACACCAATGTAGCCTGTTTAAATCCTCGTGGTCGCAGTGACGTGATCTGTTGATGGAGAGCGGATCACGGCTTTAGATAAAAGCAATATGAACAACAGAGAAAATCTCCTCTGTGCCTTCATGTCAATTCACTGTATCTGTCTCTGACGTGCTTCTTCCGGCCGCTCACTCTGAGGCACATAGCAACAAGTCCTTTGTTTTCCTACAGACTCAAATCTAGTGAGCTTGTTGTCAGACGAGAGAGATCTGATAGCGAGTGTCTTCATGGGGAGGAGGGGCAAAGAGGAAGACAAACAGAGAAGTTGAGAAGAGATGAGAAAACAGAAGCTGCTAATGGGTTTTAAGATCCATCCAGTCACATGATCAGTGGAGGGAAGTTGAGACATCCTTTTCAAAATCCTTTCCCTTCATGTAATATGTCGTTCTTCAAGAGCAAGAAAATGATGCAAAATGACTGATGGATGCTAAAGTAGAGACAGAATAATGGAAGGAAGAAAGGCACAGATGGATGGAGGAATAGAGGGAGTGATATCAAAAGACAGAAACAAGGTTTGTCATTTGCAGTTGTTACTCTACAAAGAAAGAGAAAGACAAAGAGGACATCCAACAAAACAGAGCAGAAAACCCACTGTGGCTCAGAGAGGTGTACATGCTGTTAGGCTGCATAGCTAATCCTTCTGGGATTGACCAAAGTTGGCATGGCAAAGGAGTCTTTCCAAAATCTCTCTATGAACAGCCTTCAGTCCTGTCAGGCGGATCTTATTATAGTGTATTATAGAGGCGTTGCATGGCTTTCCACTGTCATTCAGTCAGGGGTGACAATGCAGACTGTGACAGGAAACCAGAAGAGTGTCTACGAGGCTCACGCAAAACAAAAAAATAATCATTTCTACACTGAGACCTGTCTGAAAACCAAAAACCACATCTAAAGTAAACCCCAGCTCTGTGGGTGGATTGATCCTGGGATCCTCAATCCTGGATAAGGTAAAAAAGTGTTGGCCTGAGTCTGATTCACTTTAAACACCAGTGCACAGCTGCATAACTTCAACTAATTTCAGTTAACTGTAACTCACTCTCTCTTCCTGTTCGAAAGTCAGGAGAATTTTTTGAAGTTAGTTTTGTAGCAAACAATAAACATTACTCTCTAATCCAATAAAATTATGTGACCCATTGCACCATGTTGGGTTGTATCACACCAGCGTGGTCACTCTGAGCCATGACTCTACATAAAAAAGGATGAAAGAACTGGGCCTCAACAATGCAGAAGTGAAAAAAGTGCAATAGTCCCAACAACATCATCATTTTCAGTGATTAAATACTCATCAATACATTTTCCCAACAAGTCAATTTGATGTTATTTGTTAAAGTCAACTCTCTCAGTGGTCCATCTAAAAATCATTTTATCATTAAGGAAGATTTAGAGGTGTGGTTAGTTTGACTGACAGGTCTGGTCTCTAATGATATTAGCCCTGAACTCCAGTCTCATGCACATTGGGTCGTGTCTTCAAGTTTAAGGATCAAACCCACCTCCTCACTTTTCCCCTCATATCCAGATATGGTCACTTCTGGCTCAAAATAACCAACATAGTGACGTTCAAACCCCAAACTCCTGGCTTCAAAACACGAGTCCACAAATGAACAGGTGACGCCAGGTTAGCTTCGTCCACAGTCTGTGGTTGGATCACATCAATATGGTCATTTTCAAGGTTTTTCTATATTTTTTACAGCTGTATTAAATAGTTAGAAATCTTTTTTTCGAGGTTTACTGTATATCCACTTCACTTGAGTTTGCACACACAGATAAAAACATCATCACTTGCAAAAAAGTGATTTTTTAGTTGGGAAATTTACCCCATTACTTTGACTTTTAGAATAAATTTGAGGCAGAAATGAAGCTTTTAAAGACAAGATAAGATAAGATCACTGTCTTTGTCAATTAGTTCAGATATTATTAGTGGTAAAATAAACTGTACTAATATCAATGAGTGTCAAAGCTTATAGTTAGCTTAGTTAAAGCTTAGGTTACGGTTAGTGGAGCATTTTTCCTAACATCATCATCACAATTGTAACCACATGACCAAAAATCCATAAAGTTCGTTCTCAGTGTAAAGTGCAGTAAAAGACCTTTGAAGTTAATACTGAAAGTCTCATTCATAAAAGCAACCTTTGACTTTTTGTGTAAGAAATTTTTATAAGTCTCTGGTACATACATGAAAGTTGACGTGCTGACTGTGCAGTGTCACCACACAGTCACTGACAAAACAGATATGTTAGGCTCATTCTGACTTATTAAGAGAGTGAAGGGGGACTGGTTACAAATGATCAATGTCATACCACTAACCAGAATCACTGTGCTGCAGTCCTTTGAACACATTAGCCTGAGAGTGTGTGTTTCTTAGAGCTGAGACAGAGAGGTCAGATAAGAACAAACACCTCAGCAGTAATCGTGGTCAGCAGGCGTTCAGGAGATCTGTTTCACTCGTGTGAACGTTCCCAGCAAACACTGTGGTAACAGAGAGGTCTGCAGTGTGTCCGAGCGCCGACACAGATCATGTGCCGTTAGCTGGCAAACACACTGGAACCTTATTTAGCTTCGTAGGACTGGCTGAGAAACTTTCCTCCTCCTCAGCTGCATAGCTGAGGAAAACTAACACAAACTAAAGGAATGAGAATTTAGCAATCACTGAATTTACAATACACTGTAAAAAAACAACAATTTGTAGTAGACGTGGAGCCTCTAAAAAAAATACTGTAAACCACCAAACTCATAAAAATGTAATAATAATCCAGAATTTCAGTACAGTTTGTAGCTCTGATTTTACATGTGATGTTTCAATTTTTGTGGGGTTTTTTTTTGTTTTGTTTTAATTTTTAACACATTTATGTTACATCACTACTATGCAACTCCATAATCATACATGGCATTTGCCAACTAACAAACAAATCTACATAAAATTGCAGAACCAATACTTCATCTTATGATGAATTATCAATAATCGCCCCACATATTAGAACATATTCATCTATTATATAACAGGACTAAAGATATTTGAAATTATAAATGTGTGAGAAGATTTATGACAATATTTTTTGGTTAAAAAAACATTCTTTAGGAAAATTTGTCAGCTAATTACAGTTACAAGTGTTCATATTACTTTACTTTACATGTGTAAATTCTGTCTAATTTTGTATTTGTTGAAATATTGTCATGTATTTAAAAAAAAATACAGCAAAAATTCAATTTCTGTGTCCGAGTATGAGAAATTATTTTTTGTAATTGGGTTGCAATGATACATGTGAACAAATCTACTTGAGTTAACACTCATTTGCTTTCAAAATCTTGAGGTATGGTTTATGTTGGCAACGATCCAACTGACTAAGGGGATAATAATAATAATAATAATCTCATTTCACTTGTCATTGTTGGTTAAAAGTTGTAGCTGTGATAATGTGGCAGGCTCCTACTGAGGGCTTCAGTCGGTTTTAATGAGTCAAAGCAGGTTTACTGTGAGAGGACTGAACTAAATCTGAAATTCATATTATGATAAAAGATGCAGGACATTTGCACTTCTGAGTCTCAGAAAACAGAGGAAACAATCATACATGAAACAAAGGGACTGTTCTCATGCAAAATAAGGGTCTATGGGTCGTCTTTTACACTGTTTAGTTGAACAGGAGGAAAATATCACTTTCACTTAAGGACTGGACAAACTGTCATGTAACTCAACAGGATCCATTCTGATAATGAGAAACTGTTGAGTTTCCACACCGTGTGGCTCTCTGCAACTGCTCCACTGTCACCATGTGATTAAAAATAACTTTAAACACGTTTATAACCTCAGAAAACTCTTCTTACCTTCTGCTTCAGTAGAGCAAACTTCCCCGAGGAGTCAATCATTCAGTTTTCTCTGTTAGCAGACGAGTACTGAGCGGCTGCCTCTATCTGCTCTTTATTCAACAAAGTAAAATGTTCCGTGATGCTCCGATAGCAGGATAAAACCAGGATCTATTTATATGCATATACAGGTTGTAATCCAGAGTGAACCCGGTGTCTGTTCACTACACTTGTGCAGCTCCTGTTGGCTCCTTTACAAAAATGAGAGTCGTTTGATTGAAACAAAGCTGCTGGGCAGAGCTGAGTCAAGGTAGAAACAATATGCAGGTACAGCTGGCAGGAGCCCTTTCAAAATAAAATGCGTTAAAGTCTAATTTTATGCCATCCTGGATAGAGCCAGTCCTGGGACGTTGGGGGTTCACTCTGGGGCTGAAGATGCTCTCCTCAAACACCTCCAGATGCTGAAGTGGGTGAGGTTCATTGTTCATAATACCCTAATATTTCCTGAGCATCCTGAACACAATATATTGAATTTCAATCTACTATCTATTTTTAGGGGTCTGTTTTGATCACTACACTTGTACTGAGTTGTAAAAAAAAACCCATTTAATTCCAAAGATAGTCTGCTCTCCTGGTGTGAAATGTCCCCATATAATAAACATTATTTTTCTATTTATTTCCTTAATTTATAAATTTGAATGTAAGTTATTTTTAATCATTTCAGATGTATGTTTCTCCCCTCACAGTGCCACATTATGTGTTAACTCTGTGTTCTGCTGTTCATCAGCACTTTTATTTTTAAAGCCTGGTTTTGTAACTTGTACTCTTTGCATTTACATCTTCATTGAAACATCAGAAGCAACTGCAGTGGTTTGTTCTTTGCTCTTGATCTGCTCTATTGAAAATTATGTTTTAAAGACATTTTTACTGTTTTATGATTATTTACTGTTTAAATACATTATTACTGCTCTTTTTTGTTTACTGTTTTGTGTGGGTAAAACAATAAAATAAATACGGCTACAAACAAAAATATTACTTTGGAATTTATAGGTGGCTTTTATTTTGGTGAATAAAATGCCCTCGCGGGAAGTGGTCCTCCTGCCTCTGTAGGTAACCTAACGTGTTAGGAAGTTTTATCTTTACCACTCACAGGATTTCCACTGTCCGCTGTTGTTCGTTCTTCATACGAAACAGCACCGTAAAGTGTCTCAAACTGCTCCTATTGGCTTCACTTAATGTTTTCTATTGTTTTGTGTTTTGCAGTTAGTAAAGCTTAATTTTTCTTAGCTGGTTAATGTGTTCTCGAGGCAAAGCTTCACTTCAGCCCATAGACTGTGCTGGATATCTTTTGTCAGGAATAGAGAGGTTTCACTTCGCAGGCTGTTCACATGACCACATTTCAGACAGTTGCAAACTCCATTCAGGAGTGCCTCATGCCCAACTGCCGGATTCATTCAATGAATGACGTCATACTAAAATCTCTCAAATCGTGTGTGTGTGTGAACGAGAGGGTGGGCTGTGGGGATTAAACAGAGCTATTTAGCATATTATCTTGTGGCATTTGGGCCCTGAAGATAGTATTTGTTTCAGGCAGTCCGAACAGTAGCTTTGCAAAGGAGGGAAATAAAAATAGTGACATATATTACAATTTAATGTTATATTACACTTAACAGTTTAAAATAGAAGCTTCACAGATGGAGCTAATGTCACATCACCTATTGGTTTGTACCCTCACATATTGAACCCAGGAGTTTAGCATTTGAACGTTGCCATGTTGGTTATTTGGAGCCAGTAGTGACCATATTTGGATATGAAGGGAGGAGTGAGGAGGCAGGTCTAACCCTTGAACCAGAGGACGCTGCCCAATGTCTATGAAACGAGTTCAGGTCTAAATTTGAACCTGTAGCATATAAACAAATACATGTTCAATGCAAGCTAAGAATCGGCCATTTGGAGCACAGCTAACAACCAGGGCTGACCAAAATCCAGCCTTTCAGGACCAGGCGAGCTAATTAGGATGCAGCTAACAACCAGTCATTCAAAACGGGGCTAACATGCTCAGGATGCATTTACACTATAGTGAGCTTAATCATTATAGTGTGAATGTTTGTTATAGTTTTCTAACCTATATGCAACTTTCATGTTTTATACAATGTTGTAACCACTTTGCTGTCTGAATGTCCAATTATTAGTTTTTCTAACTATTGTGTTTTTTTTTTTTAATGTTTCACTTTTTAGTTTAAAACACACTACGTATTTATCAGAAAATAGATTTTCTAGTCTTTTAGATGCGCCCCTCCATGCGCTGTCTGTTGTGTTCATTCTGGTATCCTAGCAACGCAGGAACATGCCATTTGGAGGTGGTTTGCAAACTCAAATAAAACTTTCTTAATAAAAACCAACGTGTTTCTTGAATCCTCTATAGGTAAAACATTTTTAATCCTAATAAGTAAACTTCTGTAAACACATGTAATGACTAGAGTGAGTCAACGAAGACTTTATTTCATGTGAACAATTCAAAACTTCCCTCTTTTGTTTGGAATTACATGGCTCATCACTCTTCCGCTAGCAAACAGCGGGTCGTTGAAGAGGCAACTTCCAAGGTACTTTAACGTGAAGTGTAAGAAATAACAAACCTAATTTTAAGTGTAAATTTTTCAGGCTGTGCGTGGTTCCATGCACTTTTCGTGGAGTTGCGTTTATTAATTAAGTGTTGTAATTTAATACTGTCTCGTCGGCAACGAACAAACTGTGTTTTTACATGGACTACAACGTTACATACATTTCAACCGTTAGTCTCAAAATTGACCATTTTAAATAACGTTATGCAATGTTATTCGCCACCTAAACGTCAACTATTTACTATAAACAAGTTTATTTAACGTGTAGTTTTATGTTTTATTTGTCTTGCTCAAAGTAAAACATAAAACATCTATATATTTTCCGTCTCAAATAAGTGTCGCAGTGAAATAGGTGTTCTGCAGCTAATCAGACGTAATTATATTCAGCTGGTACATTTTACAGCCTTTATCTTACAGCTGTGGTAAAATGTAAGCCTGTGATTAGTGCAAGTTCCTGCTATGCTGAATTTATCATGTGCACCACAGATACACAGCAAGATACACAGTGTTAAATTCAGTTACATGCATTTAATGGTATCTATTTATCTGGACTTTGATCAAACAAAACCCCCACACATTTAAAACACGTTTTTATATATAAAGTCGCCTTGTCACAAAATATATACAGTCTATGGGAACAACTCAACAAGGTTTTGAGTAATTATAAAGTTGTAATAACATACAGTATGATTATTTTGGGTCTCATTTGTCTACTTCTTTTTTATTCAAATTATTATAAACTTCCCCTATGAAGTCTAATAATTACAGCTTTAAGCCTTTTTTCCCACAGCTGATGGAGAATTTCATCCTGTATGAGGAGCTTGGGGCTGGACGTGGCTCTGTTGTCTATAAAGGAAGGAAGAAGGGCAACCTCAACTATGTAGCCATCATCTGCGCTGACAAATCCAAGAGACCTGAGATCACTAACCATGTAGGATGGTGTTTTTAACATTATGTCAGACTACTGTTACATTTTTGTTATTTTTATTAACTAATAGCATAACTATTTTAAGTGGTCTGCAGAAGCCTGCAGGCACCAGCTAAAGATTTCTTATAGTTATGCTGACCTGAAATGCAAAAAGTATACAAAATGTTAAGCTGTACACATAAACAAAATTCAAATTGAATGGATCTTGAGATCATTTGATTGCTTCATGCATGTTTTGCATCTCTCTACTCTTAGGTACGCCTCAGCCATGATCTGGATCATCCAAATATAGTATCCTTCTATGAGTGGTATGAGACAAGTAGCCACCTCTGGCTCATAGTAGAGCTCTGTACAGGTCAGTAATTGTTTGTGGCAGTTGCGAAAAGCAGCTTTGCACCTTTGGATGCTATAACTTCATCTGTAAAGTGTCAACTTGAAACTGAAAGCATTCTACAAATAGTTAATACAAAACGTTTGTTTTCAGTTCTCACACACAAGCTTAGATTGCATCACATTTTTCTACACAGAATGGATTGCTGACTTTAAAGCAGTGCAACAGGTGTCCACCCTGGTTTGAGCATTTTTGTCAGTCTAATGCTTGCTTAATTTCTTTATTCTTTGTGTCCATATTAGGTGGTTCCTTGGAGTCTTTGATTGCTCATGATGGAAGTCTCTCAGAAGATGTGGTGAGAAGGTTTGGATGGGACTTGGTCAAAGGACTGAAACACATCCACAAATTAGGAATCATTTTCTCTCATCTAACCCCTGCCCAGGTTTGCATCTGCATTCATGTACATGTAAGACTAAATGTATAGCAACACAATTATTATCATCACACGAATACAATAATTCTCTCTTTGTTGATAGATCCTACTCGATGGTAGTGGCATTCTGAAGTTTGGAAACTTCGGTCAGTCAAAGGCAGAGGGAGAGACACTGGAGAATTTCTTTACCGTGCTCTCTCCATTTGAGGAGACAGGGGTAGGAGAAAGCAAGGAAAGTACTGACACCATGAGGAAAATGTTACAAGGTCAGAAGCCCCTCCATTGATTGTTGATTAATGGAGAACTAACTAGTATAATCAAAGCAGTGCATTTGTTAATAGGAACCCAAAGAAATGCAATTTTTGATCTATCCAGCTGAATGGGGACACTGCACATTCTGTATATATGTTAGGGTAAACTAACTGGCAGCTGGGGCTCATGTGAACAAGTAGGCAGAGAAAGACTAGTGGGTCAGGTGAGAAGTGTGTAACAGCAAGAGAGGTATTTCACTATAGGCAACAACAAAAACAACTTTTCTGCAAATGAATTGAAAACAACACGAGGTAGAGGAGGGAAAATATGGTGTCATCAAGTAACTGTTGCTTTGAAATGGTGATCATATAAAAAACTAAAACCTGAGAACATATTGTGCATTGTGGAGCCTGCGTACTATATGAGATCTTAGTGATCTAAAGAATTCAATTTTCTATCACCAATTTCAAGTATTCGTCTAACATCAGCTACCATATGTAATTGTCTTCTCGTAATATGTTTCTTTTTTCTAATAGTGTATATGGATGTGTATGTATTTTCAGGTTCTCCAACTTACTGTGCTCCAGAGGTTTTGCAGGGATCAGAAACCAATATGAGCTCTGATCTTTGGGCTCTTGGTTGTATCCTCTACTGCATGTACACTGGTAAACACATGCACACTCAGAGACACATACATTCATTGAAAATGTTTTAAATCAGCATTTTTTTCTTAAATCTGATGTTATTCATGATGATTAAAATGGTGATACTTCCGATGAACACTAGATTGATAAAAGTCTTATTGGTTAAATAGCATATGCTGCAGTGTGCTAAAAACTGAAGTGCAAAAAAGGTAACATCAGTAAAAAGGCAATACGATACACTGCCATCAGCCTACAATACCATACTATATCATACTGCACTGTTTTCATTTTGTAGGTAAACCTCCCTTCTATTCAGAAAGTCATACTGAACTGATAGAGATGATTTTACATCAGGAACCACCACCTCCCAGGCAGACAGGTAATACACACTTCCTTCCAATCACACACACATGCAGATATGTGTTACCTTGTAAAGACCAACTTTGCTGTGCCTGTTGGTGTCATAGTTCACTTTAATTATTTCTTCTGTGTTGTTTGATACAGTGTTTCCTGCAGACCCTCCCAGCCAGGACTTCCAGAGTCTTCTGAAAAGCTTGCTCAACAAAAACACTGATATGAGGTCAACTTCACAGACACGGGCCTATCCCACATTTTTCAACTACCAATGTTACTACTATTGTCATAACATTTATCATAGCTGGAAATCTTGAGGGAACAATTGATTTGACCACCATTATGATAACATCCATAAGTCAGTATGGATGCGTTTTTATTGCATGTTGGTAGTAGTGTTGTGTTTTTCTGTCTTACTGTTTAGTTTTGTTATTTTTGTTTTAGGATGGACTGGCCAGAGTTGCTCAATCACCCTTTCTGGACACAAGTAAAGGAGGAAGAGGATGCAGAAGAAGGTGAAGAGGAGGATGGAGACTGCGATGAAGAGGAACGAAATGACTGTGAGGGAGATGGTACAGTTATCTTAAGGTCTGTTGTTATACTGTTAATTCTCTTACATTAAAAATGAATAAAACAGTTCATATGATGTAGTTTTTACTTTAGTTTTGTCTTACTCTGTTTTTTCAATACCTCCACAGACAAACAAAGATGTGTGACCTTTTTCCTCCAGGACAGGCAAACAACGTTCCCAACAGCCACGCAGCCATTATTCAGCCTGCCTATAAAATGTCCACAAAACTAATCTCACCACAGGCAACAACTGACAGATCATCTGACAGAAAGACTGATGGCCAACAATCTGTCAAACACACATCTTGCAGAGCCTTAAGCAGAAATCAAGGCTTAGAAAGGGAAGTGGGAAAAGAGAGACGAGGAGAGGGGGAGGCAGAGACTGAAGATGACTCCAAGCTAACTGGCACCCAGCAGATGTGCCACACACTGCAGCTCAACAAGTCATTCACACTAGGTAACAGATTCCCTCGTGTCTGCCTTTGGTAATGTTTATTTGGTTCAACTTTGTCTTCAGAGTTTATAACTTGGCAACAACAAGCAACTTAATGTAGTCCATCTATCTAATGCACAAGTTTGGTTAAATTTACATTCAAATGAAATAAGGATTATATGGCAACCATACAGAATTATGCCAAGTATCCATTGCATTTCCCCATCTGTCTGTCTTTCTCAGCCTCATCTCCATGTCTCCATGCCACTGAATAAAGATGTTCTCTATCGCTTGCCTATCTAGATAATGTGTCAGAGCTGAGGCCAAAGAGCGGTGTGGATGAGGACAACACTGAGGCCATTTTTCTGCTCAGGTATTCTGTTCAGTGTTTCTGCTGCTTTCTGGGTCAAAGAATTGCCTGTATTACCAAGATTACTTTTTAAATTATTTGTTAATTTGTCTATTTGAGGAACAGCGTGAATCTAATTTGATTAATTTACATAGAATTATATTACATTTGAACGCTTGTGTATGAAATGTAATTTTCAAATAAGTATCGCTTCTCCCGTTGTTCTTCTAGCTCACGTGCCAACTCAAGAAGGAGCTGTAGTACCTCAGACTCTCCAAACCAGAACCCTCCACCTACTGTCACAGTAAGTGTATATATGTATATGTATATTCACTTCTGCTGTGGTTGACTCCTGTGATTTTCTGTTTTCCTTTTTCTCTCCCAATACTAGGCCAGTACCAGTACTGACATCACATTCTGTGTGAGGAATCTTCTCCACACTGACTCTGATCTGACTGTCACCCCAATTATTGACAACCCCAAGGTACAGGCATGCAGCTACATCCTAAGTGGGCTCTTTCTTTCTTTCTTCCTTTCTTTCTTTCTTTCTTTCTTCTTCTTTTTAGTTGATTTAAATACATCAGAATTTTCCAAATCTTCAGTATTTGGTCTACTTGTGAGAAACCTTTTCTACTGTTAATGTATTATAACCCCATCACACAGTGCATTCAAATACAAATTTCCCTTCTTCTCATACATGTTTAATATCTTACATTGAACAATAACAGCATCTCTACATAAACTAAGACCATTACTGTAACTACAGTGCTGCATTCAGTCAGACACGGTTACTAGGAGAGAGGAAATATCTTCAAGGAGATGAGGACAGCTCAGGCTGAAGTTGACTTTGTGATGTTGTCTTTCTGTTTATCAGATTCTTAAAAGTGCTCCTGTGAGATTTGATCCTAAAACCCTTTGTGTACCAGCATATTCAGGTATGTTTTTCTGAGTATCAGAGGAGGTTAGTGTCCTGCAGGAAGTGAAGTGATTTCAAACTGTTCGCCTCCTCCCTTTTCTCCTCCAGTTGAGAAGCTGCAGTCTTTGAGTGATGATGAGTGGTCAGTCTTCCTGTCACAGCTCTGTTCATCCCTAGAAGAGCAGAGACCCTCCACTTCTGCCATCTCCTCCGGTGCTCCTCCACCCTCCACAGCCATTCGATCCCGACTCAACCTGCTGTGCTACCTGTGCTGTGTGGTTGGGCATGAAGTTACTGCTAACAGGCTGATAAACTCAAAACTGGTAGGAAAACACATATGTGCTTTGGATCCCTGTTGGAATATTGTTTGTTGCCCGGTTTAATGAGTGTAATTACATCATTGTGCTGTCTCTGCACTGCATGACAGTGTGAGGGTCCTTGCTGTCAGCTGAGGGAACCCAAGGGTGTCAAATTTAGGCCCATTTTTTCCGTTGGTTTGTGTGTAGACTCCAGCATCTATAATGTTATGAATTTTTGTTTTCCACAATCTATTTGTTTTGCGTCGTCCTTGTGCTCCCTCAGTGACACATTTGCCAGCAATTTGTTTCCCCTGTCAGCGAAGAGCTTCAGTAGGAAGATGTAAGCGTGAGGTTCTTGCTGTTGCTCCCAGCTAGTCATTTTTCAAGTGCGAGTCATTAGCGTAGCACAAGGACATAGTCTCATCGTATTATTCAGGGCTAGAAAAGGGCTTCACTTTTGTCTGACTTTGAGCATTGAATACATAAGAACATATATACGTTTTAACAGAAATTATTTGATATAATATATTTGTTTATAACATAATACATGAAAAAATTACTCAGGTGTCTAATATGTTTTGTATTTTTTCACAACATACTGTATTAGTGCAGGTATACAATGATGGTAATTGTTTTGTCCATGCAGATCCTATGTTCTACTCATCCATCAGACTATAAAATGTATACTGATGCCATATATCCTTATTTTTCAGATTAGGTTTGTAATCTGGTTTGTCTTCCTTCATGTTCTTCATCTCTTTAATCTCCTCACACCTTCATTTAGCTTCAAGTACTGACTCAGCAGCTCCGACAAGCTCCCAACTGGGATGTGTAAGTACATTATGTATATATTTACTCTTTAAACAAGTTGTATTAGTGTTGGAATTGGGGGTTACAACCAATACATTTGATATGGTAGAACTTTATTATGATACAAGTAAATAGAGTTTTTTGTCTGTAATAAGTAATCAGGGCCAGAAAAACACTTGTAGGATAACACACCTTCCAGTATTTATTATCACTCGCTCTACTGTTATAGTTGTTGCTGTTCACACCAACACACAGCATAGATTAGTGTGGTTTGTGAAAGTTCAAAGTAGGTGTTTAAAGACCAGTTTGTGCTTTTGTTTTTGTTTTTTTTTGATTTGTTTGCAAGTTACAAGCTTTAGTAACTTTAGCTTTTTGTTTTCACTTTTATCAGAACTGTTACAAGTTTTAGAATTTGACTGATTCAAAATATTGTTCTTAAAAAGTACAGTGTTGATAGTGGAACAGAGAAACAACATCCGTTATATTTTAATAACCGAAAATAAATAATGTTTTGCAGGCGGAGCAAAGTTCTCAGAGTGATGGGTCTACTGGCTCTGCACTGTAGTGACCTAAGAGAGGACAGTCCTGTTTCTGAGGTCTGAAATACACACACACACACACACACACACGCACACACGCTCATACATTCCCTACTGGCTTAAACTTAGTCTCCAACTTGCCACTTGTCCCTAAAAAGCAGGCAGGTCCCTATAATCTGACTGTATGAACAGCTTTATGTCCCACAACATAAGTAATACAAGTCCACACTCACTCAGGTGATTTAGGCCAGAGACACAGTATAGTTTATTTATTTTGCCTTTAGTGGCTCGTGAAGATATAACACTAGTGTTGTAAAAACAGTTTAAAGCAAATTGTGCTAAAATAATCTGTGATCCTTTTTATTACCAAACAACTTAAATGCTTAAGGTAACGTGTGCATTTCATAGATTTCAACGCTGCAGTACCAGATTGCACCATGATGTGGCAGTAAATACCACAAGGTGTATAACGTGTACCTTACAGAAAGTAAGAATACAAATTTACTGTCAATAAGATACAAACAGTGAGTGCATCACTCCTTACACTATGCATAGCAGATTATTTAGTTAAAGTAAGTTCAGTTTAATGTTACTGTACAAATTAGTGATTTAAAAAAAAAATGTCAGTGTCTACTTTTTGTTTGGATATTATTCCTTCTTTTGTTTTTTTGGGGAGCATAACACCAATATTCAAAACTTCTAGCACAGAAAGGTGAACAGCTGCACTGAAATAGGATGTGGAGGGGAATACTTGATCCATCCACTCTAACTTGATAGTACCAGTGTGCACCAGCTGGTGGCATTAAAAACCTACGAGACAACACTCCACTGGTGCTGAAAAACACCAATCTTTCTCTTACTCTCCTTCTCTACACACACACACACACACACACACACACACTGTTGGCTTTCACTGCATTACTTTGTATATGTATATGTTCTTGCTCACGTAGTACATCACTCTGAAATGTTTTCGCCTTGGTTTGTATTAGACTAGCTTGATTGATTCCCTAACTTTTGTGGTAACCATGAGCAGGTCTCCATGGCTTTCTCAGAATATAGTTTTTGATTTTACACATTATCTGCATAATTATTTCTTAAAGTGAACATGCAAATGCTTAACATTTATATGCACTGGTACAGATGGGCTAGGCAACATGGTAGAAACTAGTCAAATGGCAACTAAGTGTGTACAGCTACATTACTGTAGTTCCCATAAAAAAGGGAAAGCTGTAAGGTAATAGGATACACTCCTACTCACATATTCTCCTTGACACGGAGACATATAGGCAGTTTAGTGGCTTTACTCAGGCCACCTCAATAAACACACATACAAACAGCTGTGCTGAACTAATTCCATGTAAAAGCAGTTTTATATGGAGCGGGGATCTGGAGCCTCTCCCTTATTTGATCCTTTCATCCTGAACAGAACTTTTTCCGTCCCTTTTTCCCTACGTTCTCTCCACTCTTCTTTGTCTCTTCTTCTGTTTGATCACATCTGTTTATTCTGAGTAAAATCCATTCTGGCACCGGTAATTCTTGTCCCACAACCGCTCCCGTTTTGTGGTTGTCCTCGCTTTTTTTTTTTCACTTGTTCTGGCACTTTACTGCTACCGAGTCGTCACGGCGATTTACAAAATGGCTGACTTTGGCATAGCAGTGTTTTTTCAGTGCGCTTGTTGTTAAAGACAAATGGCGGAACAATTTTTCCGCTATCCTCCTTACCTCTCTTCAGCTACCGTACGATGACAAATTGTTAAGAAAGGGACAAAGCTGTACGTTTGTGCCTGTGTATCTGTGTGTGTGTGTGTGTGTGTGTGTGTGTGTGTGTTTGTGTGTATGGTCGCGTGTCCATCTCTGGACACAGCAGGGGTTCTCTGTTTATGTGTGTGTGTGTGTGTGTGCATGTTAGTAAGTGTGCATGAGGTTTTTTTGAACCATGTTTGTGTGAGTACTCAGCAGGGGTCCTGCGTATGTAGTTTTCTGTGTTGTTCTGTTTCCCATTGATGTGTGTGTGTGAGTTTGTGCCTACAAACATTCTGTGTTTGGGTCCATCCTTATGTTACAGTGACACTAACAGATGACCAATGAAACAACACATACTTGCATTTTTCTGTGCGTGTGTGTGTGTGTGTGTGCGTGTGTGTGTGTTGTTGTCTCAGCAGGGGTTCTGCTGCTGCAGTCCTGCTGATCGGCGTGTTAGGGCTGGGCTTAGTTACCATGGTAACTGCTATAAGCTTCAATCACCCCCCCTCCCCCAAATTCACACATGCACATACATAGACACTCATATGAGACACCTGTCTGTCTAAGTCTTTCTTCTTGTCTCACTCTCTCCTTTCTTTCTGTCCTCTTGCTTTCTGTTTCCTGTGTCTCTACTGACTCTGTCTTTGTCGCTCACTCCTTGAATAGAGCTGTGTGAGAATAACATTTTCTGGATTAATGTTACTAACACAAGCTTGCTGCTTTTTATATGCAATATAAGGAAGCAGTGCTTTCAAACCCAACTTCATATGATTTTCCCTCTGCACTTATCGTCACTTATAAAGTTTTTTGTGGCTTTACCAGGGGTTTAACCGCTAAAGCCTCCACTGTGCAGGGTGTTTCATGGGGATATTGAGTCTTAATGCATTCTTAAAGCTCACAGCAATCTTTAGGAACACACATTCAGAGGGTATTGGCTCCAGGAAGATGCTATACAGGAAGCATTTGTGTGTAACCTTTGCAAAGAAGAGATGGCAGTTTAAACGGCTTGTGTAATTATTTTAACACTGATAAATTTTGATTTAAAAAAAAAAAAAAAATCTTTGAACATTCAAACCCAACAGTGCAGTATAGATTAGTGATCCTAAATCCAACATGTAACAGTATTGGTTTCCTGCAGATATCCGGTGAGATATTCTCAGAGCCTAGACTAATACCATTTGTTAAATTAGGTGTTTGATGTGAATACACTTCATATAATTGTTTATTTCTATTTTGTTGTATTGTTTTTTCATTTGGCATATGTCATAATTGCCATGGGGTGCCTCAAAACATGTATACATTATGTCGGGGTTAGTATGTAAAGTTAAGCAAATTTAGGTGGAAAGCTGTGCTACAGAAGATAAGCAGGTTACCTCTGACTGCAGTGCTGCGGTACTGCTTTATACGTCTCATGTCTCACCTCAACAGTGGCTCGTTATATTATTATTACCTGTAAAGTCATGTGTAGACCCATAAGCCACCGATCTCTTCCCTATATCCCCTTCTTCACACATCTGGTTGTCCCAAGTGGAGACACAGTATCTGCTCACTACACAATTTGTATCACAATTGTGTGTGCATGTGCAAATGTGTGTGTTTTTATTTCCTGCCATTATAATGCTGGGCTGGTTATGCATGTTAATGAAATGCATATGTTTCAGTTTCCCTGTTTGCATTTATATGCATTCAAATGTTTGATCTGAGGAGTTTGCGTCAAGATGATGATAATGTGTTTTCTAGGAAAAACTGTTTTGTGTGTATGTGTGTTTATGTTTGCTTTTCCCTCCGGCTTGTTGCACAGTTATGCCTTTCAGCACCCTCTGCCTGGGAGCAGCTGCATGACCAGTTTCTCACACGCCTCAACTTTCAGCTCAGGAAGGGAGTGCGAGAAAAGAACAGAGAGTATTAATACGGAAAACAGATAATAAACCAAACATGTGTACCATTAACATACTAGTATCCTAAAAGTGATGCACTGTGACATAGGTTTATAGTTAATATAATAATACTTAAGTTAAACTAAAGCTTCTGCATTCTAGGTGGCAAATTGATTGCGTACAATGCTGCCAATACACCACTGCTCCATGGGCAAAAACAAAAGGAAGGAATAACTCTTCCAGGAAAGCTGGAGACTGGAAGAGAAAATGACAAACAGACTGTTACCACTTCTCACCATAACCAGGGAAGAGACAGTGAGGTGAGAGGCAGTGAAAGGAAGTCAGTTTTAGAAAAAGATGGAGGTGAGGAAAGTGAGAGATATGTGGTGTATACAGGAGCTAATTAAAGAAGCAGATAGAAAAACAATGGAGGGAGGAGAGAATTAACAGAGAAAGACAGAAAAAGAAAAAGTGGAGAGGAGAGCAGGAGCGAGTGAAGCAGAACTTGCATCAGATCACAGAGGGGGGAAGCTGGCACTAATGCTAATGCAAGGAAGCAGCCAGCCAGCAAGGCTGTGGCTGCATATACTTATCTGTGTGTGTGTGTGTGTGTGTGTGTGTGTGTGTGTGTGTGTGTGTATGTGTGTGTGTATGTGTGTGTGTGTGTATGTGTGTGTGTGTGTGTGTATGTGTGTGTGTGTATG
>OOFC01014074.1:0-32080 GCA_900323345.1 Pseudochromis fuscus
GAACTCTTTTGGGGAGACTGTCTTGAAGTTTTCTTCAGTTATGTTCTGGTACATTATTCTTTCAGCACTTTCCAGAGTTGTTCTGTACATTTAGGATCTCTCTCTCAGTCCAGCTGACCCCATACTGCCTCTATAATAGTGAAGTCTGTAGTGTTTTATCAGCAGTATTTTTTCTCCAAATATGGTTTCACATCCCAGTTCAACATCCCAATGAGGTTGCCAGCTACGGAGCCATGTCATGGCTAGGCTAAAAGAAGAAACTCTGAGAAACTTCTCATCAGATTTTGAAAGGTGTCTCTTGGTTTTCAGACCTTTTCTCCTCAACCGCTCACAATTTTTCACACGTCATAGCTTGAATACTACATTTTAAGTATCCAGTCTGTTTGCTGATTTCCCTTTGAGATTGGGCTTGCTGGTGCTAAATATATATTTCTTATTTCTTCAATAAGAAACTTTTAACACGTCTTGTATAAACCTGGTGCAAGAGGAATAGAGCAGTCACACTAATTATTTAGCCTGTTGAAGCTGCTTCTTGTGAATTTAAAAAAAATCTAGCCTATTGCATACATTTTTTCTGTATTTTCTGTTTGTATTTTCCTAAAGGGACTGAAAAAATATAAGGTCATTACAAATTTACTAAAGCAGCAAAGAGTGGCTTAAGACTTTTGCACATAACTGAATATATATTGCACATGATGAACTGTTTAAGACCATGAAAATAGAAAAACATTTTAAATAGCCATCACACAGTCAGTACAGGACGAGGAAGAGACAGAAAACAACACAATAACACAAACATTTCTTGGATTTTGCATAAAGTGTCAGACCATGAAAAGCTTCCTCCACAGCTTTATTACTTCTTGTCATCTGTTCCTTTATATTTTTAAACTGTGCAAAAATAAAATACATTTGAATTATATAACCAAATAAAGTCATGTAATTATCATATGGTCGTGTGTTCAAATTAAATATAAATAATGTTGATTATTTTGTGTGAATAGCCTAATGTACAGTTCACCTGCTTTATCCCTGTAAAAGTTAAATCAAGTGCACAATATAAACACATATGTATATCGTATATGATATAAATATTGTACAATTTAAAAAAAACCCTTTGGTTACTGAAATCGGAAATCAGAAAATCACTTTGCTACAAATGTGAGATCTCGTAGTGGTTCGATAACTTCGTCACATCTCGTGTCGAAAGTGCGAACGGCGAAACTACTTCAGCGTTTAGAATATTGAAAGGACCGCCCACACATTTTCTTCAGACACCCATGCAGACTGTTCACTGTACTTTGAGACGGTTGTTTACATTTGCCTGACTGAAAAGTATTAGCAAAGATTACCATGGAGCTAACGGACGAGCAGCTGAAAGTGGCTGAAACGGAGCTGAAAAGATATTTACCTCGATCACTGCAGGTCTGTACCGTCTCATCTACAACACAGTCAGTGCTACTCCATGTCGATAATGCAATTATAATGTTAATGTCCTGCAGTGGTGTAGTTTCAGTTTGATGTTGTCGCTTCCAACTAACCTGAACTACTGGTTGGATTAAAATGTAGCTATTTGTTTCGATTCTTTAAGGTTTATGGTTATTTGGTGCTCCTAAACAGAGTCAGATCAGACCCTATGAGGGTTTTAGTGGACAGATGGCCACACTTCAGAGTCATGGTCTGCAAACCTCAATATGAACAGGTACCATTATATATAAAAAGAAACATATAAGGTGTGTATTTGTGCATACATGAGCTTCATGTCTCGTTTTTCTGACAGACTGCTGATCTCTTCAAAGACACTGTGATATTTGCAAACGATGAAGCTATTCTGGAGGAAACCTTAAAGAAGTCTTCTGTTATTGACTGGACCAAGTATCTTTGTTTTGGTAATCGCAACAAGCACTTTTGTTCTGTACACATTATTGCTTGAATAATACTTTGAAGTTCACCTGTTAACTCTTTGTTTTACGAGCAAATTTCTCTGATACAATGACCTGATGTACAGACAATATTTGGTTAATGTTTTATTTATTTATTAAGTTACCATTAAGTAATTGCAACAATACTCATGATGACCTAAAAACTGAGAGGATTGTATGGAACCAAACACAGAATGCTCTCGAAACCTGATTTTTGCAAGCCTGACTTTGAGGTGTGAATTTGGCTTTGTTAGAATTGCTGTGTTCAAAGTCATCCCATTGTTATGGCATATCATTTCGTAATAGTGAGATACGACACCATTTTATCATATGCATACACCACAAACGGTTAGGAGGACAAAGATCAGTCTCTTAGTAGACTTATGTAGTGCTGTAAGATGGAAGCACTGAGAAAATAAAGAGAAGAAAAGGTTAGCACTTTTAATGTTTTTAGTCTTCTGGTGCATCAACATTTGTACATTTTTCTTAGTAATAAAAAAAAATACAAACAAAATTTCACATATCTGAGCTTTTCTTCTTTTGCTTTTGTTCAAGGAAGCAGCCTTTCCAACATGAAGATAATCGAAGCAGTGGCAACAGAAAAAGCTGTCCCCAGCCACAAACTGGCGGTGTGTCGCATCATGATACTGGAAGATATATCGACAGGTCGATCCATATATAGACAGGTATAACCGATACATACAGTTACATTTTAATCATAGTGTTCGGCTAATCCCTGTCTTAGATGTATTATTCATTAAGAAACCGGTCTCTGAACTGAAAAACCATTTGCTCCTTTCTGCATCAGCTCAGGGATCTTACTAAGCTGTCTGGATGAATCCCATGTTGGCTTGGTCAATCAGACTTGGAAGTTTGGACAGAATGAGGGGGCTGTTAGGATGATCCGCAACATGCTTGCACACTTCCCCTCTTGCTGCGTGCTGGATGCTGAAGGAAAGCCCATATCGTGGATCCTGACCTATGCGTCATGTGCCATGGGAATGTTGTACACTCTACCAGAGCACAGAGGAAAAGGCTATGCCAAAATCCTGGTCAGCAGCATGGCCAAGAAACTCCATTCCCAGGGCTACCCAGCATACTGCTTCATAGAGGAGGAGAACACAGTCTCCTACAGTCTCTTCAAAAACATGGGCTTCACTGAGCTGTCCGTCAGGGAAGCCTGGTTTGGATTCAATGATTTTTAAATATTTCAAAAAGGGCAATATGTAAGTGTGATATATTCTAATTAACTGCTGAGGTTCCTAAGTTATGCTGAGGCTGTGAGTCACTTAACCTGCCACGTAGCACAGAAACCTGGAAAGCTGAACTGTGTTGTAACATGTTATATTTGTTGTGCCAGTCCAGTTGCCTTAAACTAAATTAACCTGTTTCATACATATGCCCTTGTAGATCTCTCCACACAGATTTTTATATATCTTCTGAAGCTGCACTTGATGCATCACTGGATCTGAAATGGAACAAAAAATTGTAATATTAATTATGTGCATATTTATTACCACACGCTTGACATTTATTATTGGACCACTCTGACTCTAGGTGTAAATTAAATACCCAAAACATTTGATAATGTTTTGGGTATTTAAAACATTACTACTGGTGAGCTCACAGGGCAAACATGAAATGATGGGGTTTTTTTTATATATTAACTTTTGAATCAAATGTAATATTTTAGAAACATAGTGAAAATAAAACTGAAAGTCATTTTGAAGGGTTTTTTCTTTTTTAAAAAAATGTGTTGACTGCTTTACTTTTGTTCTGTGAATTTTTCGAGACGGATCAGCCACTTTTTCCAGTACTCTGCCATCAGCTCTGTGCTGAGCTGGTGAGCGTGGGCAGGAGAGCCGTCCCTGTAGGCCACGACAATGAGTCCATTCTCAACCTGAAATGAAGAATCAGTCGGGCATAAGAGTGTATCTGTGTGTAACACACTGGCACACACAATTATCACATAGATTAGATAGTAGACAGCTAATATAATGCAAATAAAAGCAGAGGATTCTGTACTCACTGCATCATCTGTCTTAATAGCCCACCTGATATTTGTAGTTGCCATCATTGTTTAAAGCTCCCACGTAGGCAGCGACTTGAACAGGATTGTCATATGTGTTGCCAAGGAAGGGTTTAGGTTTATCTGAAGTCTTCCAGTCAATAACACACAGTACACCCCTGCATACAAATGAACTGTGAGTAGAATGAAGATGGTCAGAAAATGAAATGTTCTCTGTGAATCAGGATTTTTACCTGTAGCGAGCAACACAATCCACAATCCCCAGGTAGTTGAGAGTATTGTGTTGTACAGTGCTTTCAGTAGCTCTCACTGCACTGACATCCTCCAGTACGTGAGAGATGCTCTGGATGTATCCCTTGACCTCAGATGGATACTCTGGTGTCTCTAAACGATGTCTGTCCTTCCATGTTTCAATTGATGTCATAATGTCCTCTACAGCTGAGTGGAAACCCTTCCCTTGTCTGAATAAATCTGTTAAATACAACAACTGTCACTTTTTTAAAAAAATAAATAAAAAATCTCGTCACCGGGAACCTCCACGTGTTAGAGGATCATCAATGTATAATTTACAATTTGTAGTTACACACACAGTATGTTAGCAGCATGTTATATTCGTGTTACAAATCTTACTCTGACTGTATTCTTTAAAGCCTTCCTCTCCAAGCTCCAGGATCATCCTCCTCTTCCATCTCTCCAGGTAGAAGATCTGCTCTGGGGAAAGAGTTTGCTGAAGGATGCGGGTCACACTTGGTACAAAAGTCCTGCCTTGTGTCCGGTTTAACAAAATCCTTGCTGGAGGTCCCGACTCTGGATCTTCTGTCTCCAAAATCTCTTCACTGTTTAGGAAGGGGTGCAGAATTTTTGGTACCCTCATCTCTGCTTTTGAGGGTGCCTGAGCTTTGACAACAGGTCCATAAATGTGCTCGTCTTCCACTTGGAGTGTCTCGGGAGTTTGAGAGCTGACCCTGACCCTGGAGGTCATGATGGACTTTACAAGAGAAGAGTAGCGCTCACTGTCCACTGAACTGTACGGACTTCTTTTAGATGATCTGAGACAATGCCAAGCAGAAAAGTGGCTCACGGGGAGGGAGGTACTTTGAGGGACAATGATGCCTCCAACGAACAAAACACGTTTAAAAACAAACATTTCAGCGGCTTACACGAGTACAACTTATTAGCTTCCTAACTACACCAAACGTAAGTGGTTTCGACGATTTTAAAGCACATTTAACACGTTTTTCTACGTTTTCAAACCGGTACTTGCCCCAACATGTTCCAGTGTGACTCGTTCAAGTAACTGTTTCTAAACGAACCGCCTTCTCCGTTGCACTAACTTTCGTAGCTGGGAATTGAAGTTCTGCCTGTATGTAATAGGTGCGATTTTTATGGAATAAAACTACATTACCCACAAGGCAAAGTGTACCATTGAAATGCAACCGTGTAGTTATGAAGCTGACGGTACTATTGACTGTGGGCAAGACTCATTGTAGTTACTTTCATTTACTTTTCAGTTCGTCATCCCGCATCTTTTCACTACTTAATAATAACAAAGTTTTATAATATGTTAAAAATACATTAGAAGAAAGCCCAGGCTTTCAGGTACTGCACTTTGACATGATTGATCAAGTCACAAACCAATCGTATCTTTTGTAAAGACGACACTGTCCAGTCATATTCACTTAAGGCGGGATTTAATCTTTCATCATCAGGAAAAAAAAAACGATTTGACAGCTCGTCAGGCAGCTAACCAGCCACGGGAGAGACAGCTTCCTGCATATAGTTTTGTTATTTGGATTGGCCTGTTCTTGCTGTTCCGTCGATTTCAGTCCTACCATGACATCCATAGACGAAAGCAGTAAAGAAAAGGTAGGTTAAAGGGTCTAGGTATGTAAACTGAGCCAAAAGTCAGCCCTAGTTGCACTAAGATAGCTAACGTTAACGATTGCTTTCTGGCTAAGTTATTGAGTTGTTTTCGGTCTGCATATGCTAGCCTGTGGCTAAAGCTAACCAACGTTATACCGATCACGCTATTTAGAAATGAAAACCAGTGGGTCTGCAGATTAAAAAGTTTGCTTACCTCGTTTAGTGAACGTGTTAAAACATGCATTGGTACAGGCTAATTGTTTTGAAAAGTATCAGCCAGTGTGTCATGCACCTTTTCTAATACGTTTGTACTCTATTAAATAACTGTATTCAAAAGCTTTGCAGTGGACTTGTTGAACTTTACAGTCATATTGAAAGGTGATGTTTCTGATGCCCTTGAGTTGTTCTGTGGTAAATTGAGCCGGTTTAGTCATATTTAGTCATATTCATCCCATCTGTTTCAACGAGGTCAGGCCAAAACAGTTACAACAAATGCTGAAAATTATGTTTCAGTTATTATATTGTTTTAGACTGGTGTGCCTTATAATAAACTAGTACTTAGGTGTGTGTGTGTGTGTGTGTGTGTGTGCGTGTGTGTGTGTGTGTGGTTTTATTACACTAGTAAGACCGCAAATAAACAGTTTTGTTTATTGTTTCTGTCATGAGATAAGGGTGTGGACCTGGCTTTTAAGCCTGTGCAGGGCTGAAACTAGTGTCTCAAGGCTTTTACCCAGAAACAAATCATGCTGCTTAATTCATTGTAGACAGATATTCAGTGTTACAATGTTACGCATTTCATTTCCCTTCCTGTTATAGAAAGCGTTTCATTTATGACCTGTATGGATAACAGTGTAACCAGTCTAGCATGTAGAGTCCAAGCAATGTCTATTGTCAATTTGCTACATATTGGGAGTTGTACTTTTATGTGGACACGAGTAAATTTTCTTAGTATTAATTTTGGTCCATAAATACGGCTGTTAGCATTGTTATTGAACCAAAATTCAAAATGCAACAGTTATGAATTGTGCTTGTGTGCTGTCTAGTATCTAGCTACATACGTACCTATTTTTATACTACCCTAAAGACACATCGGGAAGGCAGTGATACAGATAAACTGTCAAATTAAAAGCAAAATAATGTAACTCAACTGGCATTGATGATATAGTCCAGAATAGTGTTAAGATGAGTGACCTGTTAAATAGTTCTTGTGAGTAGCATTCAAAAGAAACTGACCAGAAGCAAACAAAAACCAACTGAATGTGTGAGTAACCGCTGACATTTTTGTTGTAATATTTTTTGGATAACCTTGGTGTGTTCTTCTCTTTAGTTGCGCTCAGTGTCTGTGGACTTGAACAATGATGCCTCTCTTCTCATTGACATTCCTGATGCACTTTGTGAAAGGGACAAGGTCAAATTTACGGTTCATACAAAGGTAAAAAATCTTAATTGTGAAGTTCACACATTCCAACACATAATGGTTTTTGCTGATATGTTGACAGTATGTCTTTGTAATATAGAATTAACTCTTTTTCCAGACCACACTTAGCTCTTTCCAGAAGCCAGAGTTTTCTGTTCCCAGGCAGCATGAAGACTTCATCTGGCTACATGACACTCTAGTTGAGACAGAGGACTATGCTGGCCTAATAGTGAGTAGGACTACTTGCAGACATGAGCGATGTACTGACAGAGGCCATAATATCAGTTTTTCTTTCACGCCTGTGAAATTCATGAAAAGAAATTAAGTTGTGTGTAATTCCAAAAGAATAAAGCTGTCTTCATTTTGAAATCTCACAACAAATGTATTTTTGATAACTGCTTATCAATTATTGTTGTTTAGTCATTAATCTTTTTTTTTGTTTCCTGCCGTATTGTTCATAGATTCCTCCAGCACCCCCAAAGCCTGATTTTGAGAGCCCGAGAGAGAAGATGCACAAACTGGGGGAGGGTGAAGCCACTATGACTAAGGAGGAGTACACTAAAATGAAACAGGAACTGGAGGCGTGAGTGTGACTCTCAAACAAAACAAACTATGTTGATTATTGTTTCTCCCCAAAACTGTTATCTGTGAGATTAATTGTGTTTATCCTATTCTTTTAGGGAATACCTGGCTGTGTTCAAGAAAACTGTCCAAGTGCATGAAGTCTTTCTGCAGAGACTGTCCTCTCACCCCATTTTAAGCAAAGACAGAAACTTCCAGATTTTCTTAGAGTATGACCAGGATGTGAGTTCCTCATAATGCTGACTTCCTTTCCTGAGTTGTCAGTTGGAGAGAGAGGAAATAGCGTTTACTGGAGACCTGTGACACATGGCATACATCCTGCTGTGATCAGCAGTTACTGTTATCTGTGTGGTTTTTGTCTGTCAGTGACAGTGATGTTTGCACATGGAACTTGGCTAAGAGTTAAACAGTTTACATACTGTACTGTAGGTCATTGTCTAATAAAAGAGCATAGGTTACTGTGACACATTTGATGCAAAACCAATGATAGAACATCACTTTAATCCTTACTTAGTTTGCACCTCATCAGATAATCATCTTTTATAAATAAATCATAATCCTTTCACACATTCATCCATGTTTTTTCTAAATTATGTGATTTTAGCTCAGTGTCAGGAGAAAGAATGCCAAGGAAATGTTTGGAGGATTCTTCAAAAACATGGTAAAGTCGGCTGATGAGGTCCTCATCTCAGGAATCAAGGTGGGCCAGCATGATCTGCTTACATTATAGACATGACAGAATCACAAAGATAATATTGTAGCCATTTCTCCATCAACATTTGTGTTTTGTTTCCCTGTACAGGAAGTCGATGACTTTTTTGAGCAGGAGAAGACGTTCCTGCTTGACTACTACAGCAAGATAAAAGATTCCACCGCCAAAGCTGAGAAAATGACTCGTTCGCACAAAAGTACTAGATGGTTCTTACATTGTAATGTTACAAGAAATGTTGAAGTATTGTAATGTTAAAATATGTGTTTGGAATTTGCTTATATATCTAATTTCTTTTACAGATATTGCAGATGATTACATTCACCTCTCTGCCACTCTAAACAGTCTCTCTGCTGATGATAGTACAGCAAACAAGAAGTGAGTGTAGTTCATACTGTAATAGTTTTATACCACAACATACTGTTATAATGATAAGCTCTCTGTTGTAGTGGTAATTGCTTGCTAACTGTATTAAGTAACATCTTTATCAAAGATATAATTACAGTATTTGTCATGTTGGGACTTGGATTTTTTCTCAGGAACTTGGAGAAGTTGTCAGACCTGTTTGAGAAACTCAGAGTGAGTAGAACCTTATCTGCCAATAAAGTGAAACACCTATAACTGTTTGTCCTGATTTATACATAACACTGGAAACTACTGTGTGTTTTTATTTGTCTCTTCTGTAGAAAGTGGAGGGAAGAGTAGCATCTGACCAGGAGCTGAAACTCACAGAGCTGCTAAGATACTACATGAGAGACATCCAGGCTGCTAAAGTGAGATGTGTTTGTCTTATGCTTTCATGATGAGCAGATATACAACTATGTTGCAATGTTTCCTCTTTATGCCGTTCACACAGTGCTGGTTTTCAAACACTTCAGCACTCTTCTGCTTACCACAGGTCAAGGCTCAGTATTAATCCTCATCTTCACTTTATGAGAGAACCTGAATGAAGCTGTAGAGCTACAATATAAAGAGGAAACAATCTGTATTGCATTTGAAACAATGAAAGTAACCGAGGATTTCTTTGTGAAATGTAGCACCATATGAACGTGCTCAGTATTTTTATGATTCAGCATTATGATAATGAGTACCGTGCTTCCCCAAATGAAAACTCGTAGTCTGGGTTGCTGATAATGGCCATAGTCATGGTCGATATGAACAAATACAGGCTGCGAAAAAAGATGAATAAATTAAACAAATGTATGGTTTCTGTGTGAAACACTGGAAGGATTCATTTTAAACAGTTAGAGGAGGTGTTGAGTTTGTATTTACAGCACAATGCAGTAGTGTTTGGGTCTGATGCCCTCAAAATGACTAATTACACTTGTCAAACAGAGGATACAAGCTGCCCTCAAACAGAGGCCTTTAGCCTTCAGCAAGTGGGGAAAAACTCCAGCCAGTATTTGAGAAAATACAGTATTTGAATATTGTAATTTTTGATCTTTTTCCAAACAAATTGCTTGCAGAAGTATTAGGTGTTCAGCTGCTTGTTTAGGTATCCAACTCTTTTTTTTATTTTTAGTAAAACTATCTCAAACCTTTCTTTCAGGACCTTCTGTACAGGCGAGCCCGGGCTTTAGCCGACTATGAGAACTCTAACAAAGCTCTGGATAAGGCCCGACTGAAGAGCAAGGACATTCCCCAGGCAGAGGAGCACCAGCAGCACTGCCTGCAGAAGTTTGACAAGCTCTCAGAATCTGGGAAGAAAGGTGTGTGCATTGATGCGTATTAGATGGAGATTTATTCTGCAGTTTTGTTACTTTGTGTTCATTATAGTATTCACTGAGAGACTGCACAATGTTATTCTCACAGAACTCACCAGTTTCAAGGGCAGGCGTGTTGTGGCCTTCAGGAAGAACCTCATAGAGATGGCTGAGCTTGAGATAAAACATGCCAAGGTGAGCAGCACGACTACCTGACTGCTGCACGAGTGTGTGTAGCATCTGCACTTTATGATCACATGGGGTGGTACTTGTGCTTACTAAAAATGTTACAACATTCCTATACTTTATACTGTTTGTTCTGTAATGTTACAAAAGTGAACTTACCTGCTAACATTATCAGAGTTTATGAACGTGTCCTTGATTAGACTACTATAAGTGGGTAGTCAAATTACACAGCCATTGAAATTTTCACAGGCTAACACACATGTTACTTGATGGAATTTTTCATCTCATTTTGTATTTCCATCTTTAATTTTCAACACTGTTCACTTGCTCCTATTGGAAGTTGTGCATGTTGGATGTAATCTGAATTTAATATAAAAGGAACCTCATTCAACATTTACACTTTAATGACAGATTGATCTGCTCATCCGAGAGACAAAATTCTCAGTTCCAACAAGAGCTTCAAATCAAACAATAAATACAAATGTATTGATTTTATATACTGCTGCTTTTATTTGTGTATATAATTGTAGAATTCTCCAGGATCATCAGAAAATGTAATTGGATGATGCAGTAATAAGACTTATTACAGGCATCATACCTAGACACAGTGAAGGCTTAGTGAAAAAATAGACTCTGTTGTTCAGGAATAACCATATAGATTGCTCCTTTTGTCTCCACAGAACAATGTGACTCTATTGCAGGGATGTATTGAGCTGCTCAAGAGCAACTGATGTGTTTTCAAGTATTCCTGTCCTACCATCACCAAGTGACCAGTCACAACAAATGGAAACCTGGCGTCCCCAGGGCCTTGCATGGACATGACTCCAAGCCCCTCTCTCTGCTCCCACCTGGGTCCGACGCCACTTTAAACCCTGCACAAGACTTGAGTTTCTTGTAAGCACAGTGTCTTCATGTTTGCAGAGTCCCTGTCTTCTTGTCTGTGGTCCATCCTTTTCCATTGTTATGGAAGTCTAGCTCAAGGTAAATGGTTCCAGAGAATGAGACTGCCAACATTAAGGTCTTCCATATTTTTGCAGCACCAATAGATGTGATTTTTTTTTTTAATTATTATTATTTTCATGTTACACACATAGTATACATCTTGCCTGTTTGGTAATATTTCTGCCTCTAACTTCCTCTGTCATATACACTTTTTAAAAAGCTTAGATTTTTGTTTGTTTGTTTGTTTTTTTGCATAACAATAACCCCAACCTTTTTTCTGATTTATTTGCTTATTCTGTTGGGGTTGTTTTTTGTTTTTTTGCTAATAGATCAGCTTTACTTTACTGTACAGAATCAACATGAGTGCCTGGAATAACATCCTCATGTTCTGCATTCCTGGGCTCTGAGATGAGTAAACAACAAACCAGCCATCTAGTATGCAAACCCATGACTGATTTAGATCTTCAAGTGTTCAAAAATAGCTGCACTTCACCTCAGGAATTGGACAGCTGGAAAGGACTTTGTAAGAAGTGGACTCAGATCCCACAGTTATCAGAAATGCACATTAGTTTTGTACATATGGAAGAATTATAAAAGATTTGAACTTGTGATTGGGGTGACCCAACAGTGAGCTATTGGAGCATATTCAAGAAAAAAATACATTACTGATGGCTGTTGTTTACATTTGGGTTTTATTTGCAAGACACTCACTGTGAGATTGTTTTTGTCCTCAGCAGCTTATTAATCACAACCAGCTTTGCTCACTCACTCTGTTTTTCCATAATATAACTATATGTTCTTTCTGTATTTTGCCTTTACTCCTCCTTTTGTTATAGATGGAATCTCATACATCATACCTGATATATTCAAGCAAACACTTAAAAGAATGCACTAAGATGATTAAAATACTTTACAATCGTCACCAGGATCAGCAGAGTGTTATAATGCATTGTAGTTTTTTAAGAAATTGAATGTATTTCTAATGGACTCCAATTACGTGAATTCCTTCACATGATGCTTTTCTTACAGAACATTAGCATTTTATACATTTGCAATAATGGCGTTCAATAAATCCTACTTTCCCAAGTTTGGTCTGGGTCATTCTTTGCTTGTATTGTTTTTATATCACATATGAAATTGGTGAAAATATATTTCTTATTATGAATCTGTATCTTAACCATTTTGTGCATAGTGTGGACAGTTGTTCAAAAGCCACTTTGTCCAGTGCAAATGCAGTGGATTTCATATCTGGTGAGAATGCTCTGTTGCCTGCTCCATTGAGCTTTATTCAGTCATTGGTTGTAATCACTAGTAAACTTCCTCTGTATCAGAGAGGGCTGACAGGAAGTCACACTTGTCGACCACTGCTGGAATATCCTGTCACTCCTTTTATACCTGAAGAACCTTTGAGGTAAAAATAAAAATATGGTGACACACAGGAACATCTGAGTAACAATAAGTTCTGAAAGCTTCATTTCAAATAACTATTAACGAATGAAATCCACTCAAGTGCAAATCACATTTTTGAAAAAAAAAATTTTGGGGGTGAATTTCATGCTGTAAGAAGAGTAAAAACGCAAAAAAAAAAAAAAAGAAAATCATGACTCAGGCTTTTATAATTCATGCATGAAAGGGTTAAAAGTTCTAGCATTGCACCACTAGGTGGCAGTATCCGTTTATCAAATGTATCCTGTTTCCACTGGGTTTAGGTATGTGGTCCTTGTGCTACAGTCCTTGAATTTAAACACAGCTGTATGCATGTTTGTGTTAAATCCATTGACCACTGTGAATCCTGGAACGGGACAGTGTGGTGTATTAGGTAAGCTTGAGGAAATGCCAGGGAGCTCAGGGGAATTTCCCACCACCAAAATGCACACTGCATGTCCTACTTCATGAGCAGCACTGAGAAATTTGACTTGAATATGTTGCAGTGAAATACTACAGGCCAGGTAGGTTAGTTGAACTTAAAGTCAGCACATGTTTTTAAAGATAGCAATTTAACTTAAAAAAAATTTTAAGAAGAGATTTTTGCACTTTTAGAATTTGCATTCAAAAAACATAAAACAAAAGAAAACTTAATGCTAAAGTAATTCCACAAGTACAGGCATGAAAGATCACACCTGAGTGAGACTTGGAAAAGCAAAGTTGTAATTGTCATGGGCAAAGACAGAATATGCTGTACCTGTCCGTGATGGATTTGTCAATATTGACAACCCGTGTCATGCCTGTCACAGTGACCCGTTGGGTTTGGCCTTTTCACTGATTGGATAAAACCACAGACTGCAGCCAATGAGATCCTCACAAATTATCAGTACAAACAAATAAGTTTGCCAGCTGTGGTCAGAGCAAACAGGGTTTAGAATCGCAGTGTTACAGAATTTACCACTTTGGTGGATCCAAAGAGCAAGGCCTCTCTCTGTAACATGAAGAGTAATATAGGGAGCAAGACCTCTCACTTTTACACCTTTAAATTAGTTCATTTCATTCCAATACTGGTGATATGCTGATAGACTCATCAGTGTAAAACAGAAAAGTATCAGTCCTTAAGTTAATCCTTTCATGTCCTTTTAAGTAGCTGTTGTGAAAGAATTTCCTCGGTTCTTCTTTAATCTCAGCAACACAATCTCCAAGGCAATAAAGCACTGTGTAATATTAGCTGTGCAAACTGATGTAAAGGAACAAGGTAACAAGTCAAATACACATTTTTGCTGATTTGATGAATTATCTTATCTCCCCTTAGGCATGCTAAGATAATTCACAGGCTCCTAATGTATGATAATGACTGAGATTTTTCACATTTTTGGAGCTTTTGGAGGCCTTATCAGTGATTTGCTATAAACAATTAATTCAACACTATCAGTCAGAGAACAATGGTCACAGACAATCATGTCAAGGATTTTGAGAATGCATGGTGGAAGGCTAGAACAAAAACACTTAGAACAGCCTGCATCGCTTCACATGTAGGTTTTTCTGCTGTGTCATTAAATAAAAGTGTTCCTGAGCATGTTGGAGGGGTTTATGGAAAGGTGAGCCGCTACATCATCTTACGCTGACTGAGCCTGTGAAAGCACCTGCCTCAAGCCCCACAGTGCTACGCTATCTAACAAAAAAAGTTATGATGAATGCAGACAGAAGCCTTGGAGCAGGATTTGGAGGCATGACGCACGAAAGCCTCCTCAAATAGAAAATGTGTCCTCTGAAGAGACTCAGTAGTTTAAAAAGTGCACCTGCAGGGTTTGCTTATGTAACTGAATCATCTGGGCTTCCTCAGTAAAATGGAGCATGATGCCTCCTCCTGGTGCCCAAAAAAAAGTGAAATTTGCATACAGATACAGATGTTTTAATCCTTTTCATTAACCTTTCCACCCTCTGATACCAACACTGAGGTTGTGGCTCCCTACAGAGTAACTGTCTGACTTTGGGTTTGTACATTCTTCTTCTTTAGTATGAAAGTTTGATTTTCCTCCTGCAATGGTATAATTTTGTCATCAGCACAGCAATAAACAGCTTAAAAGACAAAGTTAAAGGTGAGTGTGCACTGACCTGCTCAAACGTCATTTTCCCTTTTACATACATTATACCAACACAGTGTCATTTCACATTGTAAATATGCATAAACCAATAAAATAAGCATTTTATATCAATAAAATTATTTATCAATTTTGTATATTTACTTTATCCAAGTTAAAAGTTTAATATCACACTGCATAAATACTGGAAAGAGTTTTGAGTGCAGAGTGTCAGTGCTGAGCGTTCAGCAGCTGACAGAGTGCAGTCAGTGTGAGAAAGGAGAGTGAAACTGCCACACATCAGTAACAGCAAAAATGTAAAGCAGAGGCAAAAACTCTGATTCTGGTCCATGTACACAAGATAAGAAGAACACTATCTGGAGGTTTTATCAAAACAGGACCAGAACAGATAAAGAGGTGTATGCTTATATAACTGATCAGTAACTGTAGGCTTTTGTATGATTGGGTGCAAAATGTTGTCATTAACCAAATATGGTCTGACTTGGGATACCAGACAAATATTTTTATTAGACAGTAGGATTAAAAACAAACTTAACGCTTAGTTGTGTGTACTTGAATGAGTTTTATTGTTGTTTATAATTGCAGAAGGGCACTGCAATGTCACTTCACAGCAAGAAGGTTCTGGGTTTGAATCCCGGCTCAGCCCTTTCTGTGTGGAGTTTGCATGTTCTTATCCTGTGCATGTGTGGGCTTTCTCAGAGCACTACAGCTTCTTCCCACAGTCCAAACACATTCTGTTTAGGTGAATTTATTACATCAAATTCACCATAGGTGTGAGCGTGGATGGTTGTGTGTTTCTGTGTGTTAGCCCTGTGATAGCCTGACAGCCTGTCCAGGATGTACCCCACCTCTCACCTGTTGCCAGCTGGGATAGGCTCCAACAGAGCCCCGTGACCTAATTGGATAAGTGGGTATAGAAATGAATGAAAGAACATTTACACAAAAGTTATTTCAAATTATATATTTTAGAACTCCACAAAATATTAATATTTGTGGGAGGTGATGAATGTTACACTAGTAATGTGTCTTTGTTCTTTTTTGCTAAGTTTTGGTACATTGTTACATTTTCTGAGGTAATATGTGGTTTGTTTGTTTGTTTGTTTTTTATTATAAAATATTGTGAAGTTTGCATTGAAGATCTTAACAGCACAGTTTGTTGAAGGCTGACAAGCTGTTGGGTTGACTTGAGCCACGAGTGCCATCATTAAACAAACTGTTTTATTAGGACAGTTTGTGAAGAGGTTGTGACAGGGATGCCTGTGAAAACAGTTTTTAGTTCCAATGAGTAACCTGAGGTGTGGACAGAGAAATGTTCCATCACTAGAGCAGTGGAGCTACATTTCACAGACACCTTATTAATAACTTAAATGCATAGCTAAGTTTTGTGAGTAGGTTTATTTATCACAACAATACAACATAATATTGGGCGTTAAATAAAAAAAAGGTGTGGTGAACAAGCCTTTCAAAGGAGAGTGTCTAAGTTTAACATCACTGGTGCTAATAGTCACTCAGCAGCTTTAACAGGTGTGGCTACTGGGCCCAATGGTTGAGAAGTAATCTGATCAGATTTTTGCTATTGCATTGGATCATATCCTGAAAAGGGACCGGGATACCAGGGACCCAAAAAAATCTGGATTATTCTGGTCCCAACATAATACTAGACTCGTGGTGGATTTAAGGAACAAATTTTTCTTAAAAAAAAAAATATATATATAGTAATAAAGTAGGTAAAGTATGTATTAGGCTGCATATCAAACCTTTCATTTCATTTCCAGAAATAATATATTTAATTTATCTGTATTTTAATTATATTGCTTTTATCTGTAAAACACAGACATCCAGTGTGTAAATAAAGTATGTTTATTTTGTTTGTTCTGGATTAGATGAGTGGTCTGTCCTTTTAAAATACAAATTTAAAATTGAAGCATTGTTTGTGTTGTTTTATGGTGTTGTTTCCAGTAGCTTCGAATGAAAACACTTTTTAGACTATCTATGTGTTGCTACTCGCCTACATTGTGATATGACATCGTATTTGGAGTATTGATAATCTGGATTTGGGCATGTTGAAACGTTTATACCTGGATTAGGATGATCCCAAACAGCACAAAAGTCAGATGGATTACTTAATCCTGGATGACAAAACAGGAGATTTCCAGATTTGGATGAAACTTTTTTAACAACTATTCCCTTATGATAGATAGATAGATAGATAGATAGATAGATAGATAGATAGATAGATACTTTATTCATCTCCAAGAGAAATTCACACTGATGATTTCTTGCTTGAAAGACTTACTGTGAGACATAAAACAATCCTGAAGTTCTGTCAAGTGGAAAAGGAAAACATAACGTTGTACCATTGTAAGAGAAACATGTAAATAAATGTAGAGAAAAGTAGAAATCCTGCTTTCAACATTTTGTTTGGGTAACAGTACAGATCAGTATAATATCATCAGGACAGTGTATTTGTCCATCTGAAAAGATGTATCAAAGATCCTTGCAAAGATTGCTCACCTTGTTCGATCGAATCAAAATCTCTTTTAAAGTGCAAAAATAATCCAGAGATCCCAAATTCAAACTGAATTTTATGGAGGCTATCATTGCATATCTCTGTGAGGACATCCTGTACCTCCAAATAAGAGGTAGAACAGAACAAGCTGGTACATATATCATGCAAACAGAAACAAATGACTAGTATAACTTCAACAACCTTTAGGTTAATATCGTGAAAAACAACGAGTATAACAGCAGCCGTATTACTAACAGTTAAGTACTATTTGTCATAGCGTAAAACAGATTCTCTTTGAAATGTACGGTGTAACGTCTCTCAGAATAAGTCCACTTGAAAAGACTTACTTCAACACTTTACTTTTGTAAACCTACTTAGTTTTTCTCCATTTCGAATAAATCCCTTTTGTTTGAGTGAAAATGGTCAAACTATAGGAACCTTTTCAAGTGCGCAAAAAAACTACAACTCCCAGCATTCCCATTTCCGGTTTAAGCACATTCCAGCCAATCAGAAGCCTCTTGGATTTATGGTAGCTATGTGGGGCACGGGGCCAGCACGTCTAGCCAGCTCGAAGTGCCACGACTTCACAGCAGAGCACGGATTCTCCAGCGGAGTGAGGGGGAGAGTACTGGAAAAAATCAAGTTAGCTAGATAGCCAGATATATAGGGAGCTTAGCACACAAGTCACTTCATCTACAACACAAAGCCTTTTTGCCCTCGGTCCATTTCCTTTGTAGCAAATAGAGTTTGTAGCTTTATCACCAGCGAGGTAAGTGTGGAATTCTTAGATTTGTTTTTTTTATTCATTGAGCTAGCTAGCATGGAAAGCTATCCACCGCTAACCCCGAGGTAACTACTAGTACAGAAAGACGCCAGATTAAAGTTATCTAAAATTATTTTAGACCTTTCTACTCGCTTGCTGTTTAGTTTGCAGCTCTGTTATAGATTTTGTAGCGTAGTTCTGTTACGTAAATCTGTACTTCGTGTCCAAGACGTTAGCCAAGTTCATTGATTCAAACTGTTAGCTGAAATGCTAGCTTGCAAATAAAGATTTAAAGCATAAATCTAGGATCGCACACTCTTTAATTTTTAAGGCATTTTAGTGAATAATGATAGTAAGGTATTCGTAATGTCTTGCAAATCTTAAAGCCCGTTTTCACTTGTGGTCTGGGTATAATTTTAGGACTAGCTTGGTATCAATTAAACTGTCTGAAAAGTTCATGGAAGCAATCCGTTTGCATTAGGATTGGAGAATAAATGGTAGGCAATATATGTACACACATTGCATTTTCTTCAATTATATGCGAAACAATGCATTGAAAGATGAGTACTGTCTCTAAGGGGAAAAGCATTCATTTACATATTTTACCTTCGGTTGAAGTGTTTCAAGATTGTTTTAATGGTTGAAAGCATCCTCTGTATATATTGTATTGCACGTGCATGAAAGCCAGATATTTTAGATCCCAGTAAGTGTTTTTTTGGGGTTTTTTTTTAAATCACACTTTTATGTTCAGACAGTTACCCTGAGTGAGTTTTCTTCAAGTCCTCTTCTTCAGTTCAGTGAGCGTGCAGATGCACTGACGTGTGACATCACAGATTAGGAGGCCGTACAATCTCTCCTCTTGCTCTTTTAGCTTTTAGACCCTGCAATGAACAGGGACTCTGGACTCGGACGTGATTATACTACAGTAGCTCAGCAGTTTTTCCCCGAGAAACTCATGTTAACTTGTTCTAATAGAATACATTTCCACATCGTTTTTTTTTTTTTTCCGGTAGATATATATTTTCTAACAGGAAATTCCTAAAACTTTCATATGTATGACAAAAGCTCAGCTATAATTCTATATACTCTCAGACAACGTTCCTACCCTGCGGGCTAAACTTCTGGATTGTGACTAGAGCCTTTAAGAGAAAGCTGAGAGTCCCTTTAAGGGATGGTTTTACAGGGCAGGAAATTAACACTAACCACCAGCCGACTGCTTGAAATGTTGGCTGAGACTTTGTGTACTTTATCCATTTCTGCTGTAACTTTTTTTTTTAAACTGCTGAATTGTGTTTTTATTTCACTACTTGATATTAACATTTTGTTTTGTTTTTATATTTTTGCTGTGTTTCATTGTACATAGCAACAAATGTGTAAAATGTCATTTTCATAAAGGACCACTGTATTCTAGTGTGTCTTGTACCACATACATAAACAATGTAGTAATCCAAAACTATGATTTTAATGTGAAAATAAACTATATAGTGTTAGACAGTTCTCCTTTGAAACAAACTGTGTCCACTTCGCTTTGTGTTTCAGTGCTCACATTCAGAAAGTTCTGAACTTCAACATCAAGCAGTGTATGAAATGTAAATATGAGTGTGAATTTAAGCTGTATGGACACACATGGTATACTCAAGGTAAAGCATACGTGTAAAGTGTATATATGATAAGTGGGTCTGGAGCAGCAGCTGTTTGCTTCACAGGCTTGCTGATAAGATTTGCTAGTCTGCACAGTGCAGACTGACTTCAGACAAACGTTAGTGGGGTTAATAGTGACACCTTCAGGCTGTTGGAGGTAAAGGCTAGAACTGTTCTACACAGTTCTGTCTCAATACCTCTTTTCTTAATGCAACTGTTCTCAGATTTGTTTTGTCCAGGTACAGAGAAAATCTGTGGGCAGTATTACAGTTTGGGCCTAGTATGAATTACTATATGAACTTGTGTCTGTCCTTGTCAGAATCCCCCGTCTATAGTTGTCAAAATGAAACTTTTTTTAGAAAAAAAGTAGATTCAGTCCTTATTGTGTTGACAAGCCTTTGTTTTTTTTCAGGTTTACTGAAATTGTAAAATGGATATCTACGACCCCCAGACCCTTGGGATTATGGTGTTTGGTGGATTCATGGTGATCTCCGCTGTCGGGATTGCTCTTGTCTCCACCTTCTCCATGAAGGAGACCTCTTATGAGGAGGCCCTGGCTAAACAACGCAGAGAGTTAGGTAAGATCCAGTCTGGTCGCTCTGACAAGAAGAAAAAGGAGAAAGTGTCTGAGAAGAAGAGCCGTGGAAAGAAGAAAGAAGAAAAGCCCAATGGAAAGATCCCAGAGCAAGAGAAGATTGAAGAGGGTGCTGAAGCTGACGTGGTTGAAGAAGCTGCCGCTGCCCCTGTTGCAGCAACTCCTGCTCCTGTCCCTGAGTCTGCCCCTGCCCCCGCTGTCGAGATCAAAGCAGCTGCAGCCCCAGTGGAAGCAGAGACGCAGCCCGACACTGCTGCAGAACCCAGTGCTGTTGCAGAGCCCTCGCCTGCACCCTCCCCGAAAGAGAAAAAGAAGAAGAAGGTGGCAAAGGTTGAACCAGCTCCACTTGTGTCTGCTCCTGCACCTGTCAAGTCCTCTGCAGCCCCTGAATTAAGCCAGGCTTCTGTTTCTGCTCCGACCAAAGCATCCGCCCCATCCCCTGCACCTGCACCCGCATCTGTTCCAGCCAAGGCTGCCTCAGCTTCAACCAAGTCAGCCCCTGCATCAGCTAAGTCTGCCCCTGCCTCAGGCAAGTCTGCCCCTTCTGCTGCTCCTGCATCAGCTAAATCTGCCCCTGCACCAGCCAAGTCTGCTGCCTCCCCAGCCAAGTCTGCACCAGCCCCATCAAAGGCATCCCCAGTGCTGGAGGCAGTCACTAAAGATGTCCCAGTGATGGCTGTACCTCCAGTGGGATCTCAGCAGGCCCCTGCTGCTGCACCTAAAGCACAGGAGCCCAAGAAGAAGGCTTCCAAGAAAAAGGCTGAACCAGGTAACCAGATATGTTTCAGGGCAAAAACTACTTACCGTTTAAATCTTTTTTTATTTCTGTAGTTCACAAGTCAATATTTAAGTGACAGTTTCCTTAAAGACAGACAACCCCAGCTGGGAGGACAATATTGCATATGGCTGATCAGTTGTGTTTGACCACATCTCTGTAGGACATCACATAGCCTGCAGTTTCAAGTATGACCACTATTCCCCACAGCTGAGCAGCAGAGTTTACTGCTTTAGCAATCTACCATTCCCTCCCTAACAGTGATGAAAACCACTGTTGTATATCAGTATTGTTAAAGTTAGCCTTTCCCTTTGAACTGATGGAAATGGTTGTCTGGGCAGGAACTCCATTAGCCATAACACTGGTGATTGCACTCAGTCTCTTAATGTTGGTGGAGGTGGGAACAGAAAGTTGAAACATGCCTGCACTCAAGCCAAGGTAGGAATAACCTGTCAGTATTGATAAACTTGTAGCTGTGTACCCGTGGAAAGTAGTGCCAATGGCAGTGGTGGGTAATGTCTGGCACTCAGCCGTGAGGGCATAGACCACGCCAGCTTGTCCAAACACCATTGCCCTGTTTTGTTAGCTGACAAAGCCTCTCAGTGCTTCTGACAATGAGTGGAGAGGAGGGGTTGGTTTTCTCCCTGGCCTGAAGCTTGTCTCCGCCTGGTGCCACAATGCCCGATCATTTTGCCATCTGAAACTGCCCAGGGCCCCAGACCCAAGGGACAACTGGCAACCTTGTCCTTTTCCTAAGGCAGTGTGAGAATCCAGTCATCTCTATGACTCTAAAACTTTGTCTTTTTGTTTCAAACATGAAATAAAGTTTGAATTTCTCATCTTGCTCTGCTGTGGTGTTTTGTCTTTGCCTTTTCAGCAGCTGCAGCAGTGGACTCTGCTGACGCCCCACTGTACCTGCCCTATAAGGCTCTGGTGTCTACCATCAGTAGCATGGTGTTCAGTGAGGGAGAAGCACACCGGCTCATCGAGATCCTGTCTGAAAAAGTCGGCATCATTCAGGACACCTGGCATACGGTATGGGAGGCTGCAGTCAGCGATGTAGAAAAAGACATGTACAAGAAATTACAGTTTGCTGAATGCATTCGAGGCTTGAAGAGAAAACATTTTCTGTCTCTCTGTTTGGGTTTTAGGCCTCTCAGAAAGGAGACCCAGTGGCAATGCTGAAAAAGCAGCTGGAGGAGAGAGAAAAACAGCTGGCGGCCGAACAAGAGGATGCTACTGCAGTGAAGAACCGTCTGAGAGAACTCACCAAGGTTAGACGCAGAAGTGTGTCAGAAACTACACTGTCTGGTCTTTGGCCATATTGACTGTCCTGTTGGATGCTAATGCTTTTTTCATGAATGAGAATCTTTAAGGTGATTACTATCAGTGAGCCAGAGAGTGTAGTTTGGCCTGGTGGCAGCAGAGGAAAAAGCAGTATTGTTACTTGAGTCAAATTCACTGTCGACCATGAATTAGTGCTGATAATTTTTTATCCTGTAGGTGGCACCATTGGAAAGCTCACTGAGATTATAGACTATGGACCACATCCTTTTAAAACATTAAGCAGCCGGTCATATATATTATATCTTTTTTGTTTTAGTTATCTTTCAGGACCATTTATTACTTTTCAAGTGCTAAATGAAAATTGTGTCACTACAGGTGAAGCCACAGTATCATTTCAAAAGCTTTAAAATTCATCCTCTGGATAATTGTGGATGTCTTTACTCAATTTCATGACACGTGGAAATATTTCACTCTCAAAAGGCTCTTGACCCATTGCAGAGAATATGAATGTTCCCCCTCTATCTGTTTATTAGGAGTTGTCTACTGAGAAGTCAAAGGTGGCCAGTGTAGAGACGAGACTGAGTTCTCAGCTCAGTAAGAGGGAACAAGAAATGATTGCTTTACAAGCTCGCATGCAGGCCAGCTACCAGGACCATGTCGCCCAGACCCAGAGACTCAACGCTAAGGTCAGTTCATCAAATGATACAATTTAGTATATTTTTGCTATGCATTTTATTCTTTTGTTGGTCCCCTGTGGTACCATAGAGAGTGTATTAGTAAGAAACCTTTAAATTCCTGCAGATCCTAAGCCTGCAGGACCAACTGGAAAAAGGCCCCAATGCCCAGCTTGCTCGTCTGCAGCAGGAGAACTCCATTCTCCGTGATGCTCTCAATCAAGCTACTAGTCAAGCTGAGAGCAAGTGAGTCTTTCCCAAACAGTGTAATAGAGTAGTAAGGATTGCTAATAGCATGCATTTAATCTGTTTATATTGATATGAATTGAGCTTTAAATTTAGTAGAGTGTGTACAAATTAGTACCTAAAGTTTGACTCATATGTGTCCTGACTGTCTCTATGTCTTATTCCCGCCTCTGTGTCTTTCCTCCTGTTCTCAGACAAAATGCAGAGCTGGCCAAGCTGCGTCAGGAATGCACAAAGTTAACCAAGGAACTTGGAGAGAAGTCAGAGAGTCTGCTTGCTGATGAGCACATCAAGAAAGGGCTGGAGGCTAAAGTGTCTGCTGCTGAGAAGCAGCTCTCTCTGCTGCAGGTTGGTTTGGGCTGTGGAAACATCATCTTTATTCTAAACTACAGTGGACATGATCAAGTTTACATGTGGATCCAGATTTATTCTGACCTTTTTAAAAAAAATTCTTTTTCTTGTTTCAGCAGCTAGTTTGTCACAGAGCATCTGCAAAATGCAGGCCTAGACCTTTCCCACCTATCCCCCCCGACCCTGTAATGTTATGGGAAGTTTAATTGCCTTGTAATCACAGAGCCCTGGGCTACACTGGAATGCAGCCATACAATAATAGGGCTGCAGGGAAAATGTCTTCTCTGCACCAGCTGGAATGTGTGCATGTCCAAGCATTTCTCCTTTTCAGCCCACTGTAATTGGCTGTAAAAGTACAGGAGCAGTCTGCTATTTACAGCACACGACTTTGGACAGGAAGTACATCTGACTGTCCGGCACTGTTGATGTGCTTGCTCTAATGTACGATCAGCCTACACAGTCTCTCACTCCTGCCATTGATGTGAATTATTACGGGTTATGTGGAGAAAGTGAGTCAGCGCTCCCGAGAGTCAAATGTTCATTTTTGTCAATGATTTACAAACCCTCCCAGCATTTTCAACATGTTATGTAATTACTCAGACCATAAGCCAATATGTAGTATACAAAACTGACTGATTCTCTAATAGAGACCCAGACAGGCTCATCATCTCACAATCCCTTCAAGATCAAAGCACTTCCTACAAGATACCTCCCTAAAAATAATTGCTTAACACGGTAACAAAATGTCTATTTTACTTCCTTCCTACCCAACCTCAAGCCAAGGGATACTCGTGATGGTTCTGTAGGTGGATTACTTATGAATACTCTGCTGACCTTTTCTCTAAATGTGTAGAAATGAATGCAACATAGTCTGCATGCACTGTTTTTCCCTTGTGAATCAAAGCCTCCAAGTAGGATGATGTAGTGAATGTTTGCTGCCCCCTGCTGTTTGACATATTTTGGTCAATTTCTTTGTCAGGCCAGCCATTCAGAGAGTGAGCAGGCTCTGCAGAGGAGGTTGGAGGAGGTGTGTGAGGAGCTCAGAACAACACAAAGTAGAAATGGCAGCCTGCAGGCCACTTTGGACAAGGCCCAACAGGACAGCAGCGCCCTCTCAGGTCAGAGAACGGGGGAACAAGGTCCTAATGGTTATCAGATGTTATGGAGTTGGACTTGAAATCTACATGTATATATCTACACCCCCTCTCAGTATATTTCTACTGTATATGCATCTTATCTTTTTACAAATATGATTAAATTATTATTACTATTATTATCTCACATCCACAAGTACTTCGTGTTATCTTGAAATAATAAAAATCACAACTTCGTCATCTATGGAACTTTTTAAGACCAGCTGGTTTTTTACAGAGCATAATAAAATGTGGAGTATGTTGTGAGTGTTGTGGTTTGTCCCTGCAGAGTTCCAGGTGCATATTGGTAGACTGGAGGCTGAGGTCAAGGAGCGCTCTGCTCAGGTGGAAGCCCTCACCTCCCAGCTGGAGGAGGCCCAGGCAGAGAAAAACCAGCTTGTACAGCAGGTGGCTTCCATCAACTCGCTGCTGGAGGCCAGTCAGAGTGAAAAGGAGGAGGACAGCACACAGGTACGACATTGGCTTTTCAGTGTTCTGAAGTTGAGGATTTACTCACCACTAAGGGTGTTTGTCATTTCTGCTTCGCCAGGTGGACACTGCAGAAATAGATCAACTGAAGCTCAGGTAAGAGGTCGATCCTCTGTTTTTCAGAATCAGATACCGAGCTGTTTTAAATGGACTAATTCTTAATACTTTGCCACTTACAGTCTTCAGGAGCGAGAGAGCCAGTTGAACACACTTCAGGAGGAACTGAAGCAGCTGCAGATAAAGCAGGAAGCTTCTGTAAGTATTGCAATCTGTCAATCTGTTGTTAGATCTGTAACAAACAGAATCACATCTATGCTGTTCAGGGCACAAATCTGCTTTGTTTGTTTTTTTGACACAAGGAGTGGCACTGCTAATTAAAATTATTCTGTTGTTTCAACAGGAGAACACGATTGCTGAACTTGAACAAAAAAATAACAGGTAGGATATTTACTAGCCTATGACGTAAGGCTCAGATCTCACACACTGGCTGCATCGTTTGTCGTCTTTCTGATCACTTATGCAAATGGTTTGTGCCTTTAGTGAGGATACCAGCATTATCACATCACTTCAGGATGAACTAAAAAACCTCAAAGAAGAGATGGCGCAACTTCAGAACCCACAGGTAAGCATTTTTGTGGATTATTCTACTTCCAGAGCGTCCCTGCAGAACAAGAAATAAACTCAGTGACTTATTTGCATGTCCTCTGTGTTTCAGCAGTCAGATAGCTCCACAGAGCTCGCGCTACTGAAGGACAGGTAATGGAGTACACCGGCACAGGGCTACTCTGCCTGCTTTACTCACACATTACTGATTTAAGAGCTTTTGTGCTTGCTGCTTGATGGGCGGACCAAGTGAATATATCTGACATGAAAAGATCCATCTCACATGATTAGATCTGTCACTTAGATATCTGTTTTTTCTATTTTGATTGTTGCCAGTTTGACTGAGAAGGATGCCCTTGTTACATCACTACAAGAGGAGCTGAGAGAAGTACAACAGAAGACAGCCACTGATGCAGTAAGAGTGTGTTTTCTTTTGTACACATGAGTGGATTATCTGTTGATACCAGTTAATCACCTGACTCGTGGTGTCACCATTGCTTCTATAGGATACTGAAGCACAACTGGCAGCTTTTCAGACTGAAACCAAAGAAACTCTCCAGACACTCTTCCCGCAGGTTCCTGTCGAGACAGAGCAGGTAAATAAAGTCAAATATGAATATTCATTTTAATGCTAATGAAAAACAAAATGTGCAGAAGGATCATTAATATCTGCTTTCTCTCTCACCTAGTCCAACTGGTTACAAGTATTTATGCAGAAAGCTCAGGAGGCTCTCAGCCAGCAGACCCAAGAGTCTCAGCCAAGCTCGGAGTTGCCCGTAAGGCAGAGATTTAATATAATTACCATATACTGTTTGGAGTTAGCCTGGCAGAGGAAATTCTGAATGTGTTCGGTTTGTTATAGGAGCTGCTTGAGAAATTGAAGGAAGCAGAGGAGAGCCATAGCACCCTGCAGGCTGAATGTGAACAGTACAGGACCGTCCTGGCTGAAACAGTAAGTGACTGAATTATGACAGGGTGGGTGTAGAGTGGGGTGAGTGTGCAGATCTGATTTATACCAACCTCTCCCAGGAAGGGATGCTGAAACACCTGCAGAAGAGTGTGGAGGAGGAAGAGCTGGTGTGGAAGGCCAAGATGGCTAACTCAGAGGAACAGCTGAAGGAGGTAAGTTACAATACCTTCTGAATTCAGTTTTAGTGTTTTTTTTTTTTTCCTGCCTTGTGTGGATTCCCTTATAATCTTTGTCAAACCTAACTGTAGTCTCCTTTCACACTACCAGGCTTTACAGAAAGTCAGCCAGCTAGAAGAGGAAAACCAAAGTGTTGAACAGGTGGGTCTTTTTCCACTCTGTTTGCATCACCTCTCAAGTTAAACGAGCAGGTTAAATAATGTTTCGGATCTTTTGTTGTTTGGTTGTTTTTGCAGTTGAAGGAGCAGATGATGCTTGTAGAAGCCCAGCTGGAGAAGCAGACAGACAACCAGGTGACCCCAGAGGAGATGGAGCAGGTACATGAGAAGCTTAAACCAACCGTAACCTCATTAGAACAGTTTTATCATATTTTATCATTCAACTAATAATGAGATGAACTTGCAGGTTATTGCAAGTTTTTTCCTAACATTTAGAGTTATAGATGTTACTCACTGTACTATATTTGTATTTCCTGCACCATTTTGTTTGACATTATGAGTAATCCTGTTGGCATCCCACATTCTGACAGCATCACTTTTTATTAATTGAAATAAATATGTGTAGAAAATGTGGTAAAAACAAGCAGTCCATACTTAATGTAGCCCTCACTGTGTGTTTTCTATGAAATCCTAGGACAGTTCACATATTTTAAGGCATCAGGGTCTTTTGTTGCATTTCTTCAACACATCTGTTCCTCTCTATGTTGTACTGAATGCAGCTGCAGCTGCAGCTGTCAGAGTGTCAGAGCCAGCTGGATGTGGCCCAGAAGGAGGCCCAGGCACACAAGGAGGAACTTGAAAAGGTGACTTTACTGACATAACCTGCTTTCCCATCTGCCACACAATAATATGTACAAATTCATTTCCCGGAGTAACAGAGGTGAGAGGGAACGGCCTTATTTATCAGAATTCATATGTCAAAGAAATTTTGTGGAAATCCTTCCTGCACATATTCAAACCAGCTCCATAAGGTGTGAGGGACGTGTAGCCACATAAGGGGATTCATGCATGGTGGTTACATAACCAGTGATTAGCGATGGCTTCCTGTTTCAGGTCAGAGAGCAGCTGGGCGAGATCACGGTGCAGGCTCAGCGAGAACAGAATGGCCCAGCTGAGGCTCAACCCAGTCAGGTCAGGGTGCAAAGGTCACAGGGCACCCTTCACTTCCTGTCAGAGAGCACTGGACAGTGATTACGATGGTTCTCCAGAGACCTACTTTGTTGTTTTTAATGACTTCGCAAGTGCTTAGTCTATTGGAAAATCCAAAACATACATTTATGATGGAATTTTATTTTGTTGTTGTTGGCAACACATCTGTCTGTCCCGTGTCCTGATTAAAGGATGTGGATGTGGAACACGGATACTGAATGACAGATGACTCAATAATTGTTGCATTTCCAGTCTGTCCAGTACTTCTCTGATAGAGCATCTGTTTATGCTAACCACTGTTTACACTGACTGAGTGGACCTAACTCTAGCCACTGCTGTTTCTCAACTTCGTCGGCATGCGCACCTCTCTTTTGCTTTCAGATATTTGTTTGTGTGATTCTTAACAGGCTACACGTTTTGTGTTTGACTTTAGCCTTTCACCTGAAATGCTGTGAGAGGAAACTAACTTGATGCACAGGTCGAGCAACTTGTGTGTGCGTGTGCGTGTGCGTGTGCGTGTGCGTGTGTGTGTGCGCGTATGTATGCAGTGCTGCTGCTGCATGTCTGCATACACATGTATGTGCCTCCCATTAGTCAGTGTGTGTATTTATAGTGTGTGTGTTTGACATCAGGTCCAGGATGAGTTGAGTCAGACAACAGAGAAGCTGCACGGGGAGGCGGCTCAAACGCAGCAGCTCTCAGAAGAGTTGGAGCAGGTAGCAGCCATTTTCTTTGTCTTCATGTCACACCATAATGTTACTAATATGCCTGAAGTGGATGACATCAGTGTGTGTTTGTGAACCTGCAGGCCCAGAAGACTGTTGAAGAACTTCAGGCACAACTGGATCTTTTAAAGGATTCTGCAGTGTCGCCACAATCTGACACTGAAGATGTAGCTCAGCTCAAGGTGTGTTAAGATAACATTTACTTTCAGTGTAGGGGTTACAACCAAATTAGAAGTCAAACATAGACTTACATGTGTATAAAACTACATAAGTAGATGTGTAAAGTCACAGTTTCACTGACAGGGGTGACATCAACATGTAGCAGTGATTGAGTGATGGATTTATTTTTTGTTAGTAATGGATCAGTGACTGGTGGTCCTGCTCCTAACAACTAAACATCTGTATTAAGTTGTGCTAACAAAATAAACTATTTTTCTGTTTTCCCCAGACTTGGAGTCTATGGAGAAAATGTGCACTGTGAAATAATCACTTAAACCGTTTTTAAAAATTAAAATAACCTGTAGTGAACTCTTATTGTGAAAATCAGGAAGATAATAAGTTCAGTGCCTGAATTATTTTTGGATTTGATTTCTCACTTAATACTGAACTGTGTGGGTATCCATGCAGTGTAGTTTTGACTTGGTGCTGGAGGTCATGTGTGTTCCTGCTGTTGGAACAGGAGCGACTGGAGAAGGAGAAGAAACTGTCCAAAGACCTGGGCCAGGCAGCCACCAAGCTCCAGCAGCTTCTTAAAGCCACTCAGGAGCAGCTGACCAAAGAGAGGGACACAGTGAGGACACTACAGGAGCACCTGGAGGGCAAGGTGAGACATCCACAGCTGTCACCTCAGATTGTTTTAGTGTGTGCATGTACAATAATCTTTCTTTATCATGTTTGTGTTTTCAAAGGGAGAGTATGTGGAACTGAAGGAAGGAACGTCCGTCTGAGAGGAAGTTCACCGCGGACACTACAAAATAACTGCCAAATATGCCTTATGATTCATAGTTATGCATTCCAAAATTATTTCTTTCTTGTACTGTAGTTGATTGCATTTTTTGCAACTGTAGGAATCAATTGTTTTATAAAATGAGCATTTCAAAGTAAGATTAGAGGAGATGAATCCTGCAGCAATCTTTATTGAAACCCACATTCCATCAACAGTTCTGGCTATGTCAGAAGTTATTTATCCTCCTGCCTTATATTCCAAACATTTCCCCATAGTTCAGTGTTAAAAGGGAAACCGAATGTACGTCAAACGTACTTCAACCTGTGCAATTACTTTGTATGTCTTTTCTATGTGGTTGAATGATGGGATCATTTTGTGGTTCATCGAGGCAGTACCTTTGGGGTCTGCTTTCCTCTGTAGCTGGCTGCCGATAACACACATTGAATCTGAATTTGTATGAATGAATAAACTACAGTGTAGCACTACGTAATCCTGTTCAGTGTGTGTGTTCTGTGAGTATTGTGACATTATTATTAGTATGACATTATTTAAGATCCAGTGTATATCTGCCCCACTGCATGTTAACGCCACTGGCTCCACTGTGGGAGTATGAGTCATTTGAACACTTGAACCGTGCCGACAGGAAGGAAAGCTGATCACTGTCACAGCAACACAGTGCAGAGTGTGACAGAAAGCATAGTTACACAGCACCCTCCTCACAATATACCCTCATGGTCATGAGTTGCCTGTACATCTAGAAAGTTTTGAAAAGTTGTGGTTAAAGTTGTGTGGTTTTGTGTGGTGGTCTGATCTCTATCTGCCTTATGAAGAAATGGAAAAAAAGAGAGAGCATAGTCTGTGTGAAAAGATGAAACAGCTTTATGTGGTGTTTGTGTATTTACTGTGGCAAATTGGAAAATGAAGCCGACCAGTTATAGGCACAGCAGATTTCACGGACAGTCTGTAGAGGCTGTGTATTGACTGTAAATAAAAGATAGATGTAGCCACCAGGTCTCAAAAGTGTAAAAAAGAAAGAATGAAATACCACTGATGACCACTAGAGATTCTGGCTCCAATTAACTTTGATTTAAAAAATCAGTTTTGAAATAATCTATACATTTTTTCACTAGTCATTCTGATGTCATTAGCTCATCATCTCTTCCCATCTGTGATGTGGTGGTCCATCTGAAAATCATTTGATCATTAAATGGTAAATGGAGTACATTTATATAGCGCTTTCATGACCTTAGCTAGGTCCCAAAGTGCTTTACAAGGCAACTCATTCACGCACTCACACACCAATGGCTACCGAGCTACCATGCAAGGCGCTAGCTACCATTGGGAGCAACTTAGGGTTCAGTGTCTTGCCCAAGGACACTTTGACATGTGGACAGGAGAAGTCGGGGATCGAACCCACAACCTTAAGTGGATTAACTGCATTAAGTAGTTATTAGGCTTCAAAAAGAGGATTGAAGAGTGTGGCTGGTTGATTGACAGGTCTGGTCTCATCCACATATCACCACTTCAGGCTCCAAAAAACCAACATGACAACATTCACATGCCAGAGTCCAGTGTTTCAGAGTGAGAGTCCACAAACCAGCAGGTGACCTCACATTGGCTTTGTCCATTCTAAATATGTACAGCTGTGCTACAGCTGGCAGCCAATGAGCACAAAGCTTAGTCTAAAGAGTGGAAACAGGAAAGCCAATAGACTGGATCTTTCAGAACAAATATAACAAAAATATGTATGACTATTTATTAATAAACAACCTTTAGAATGCCAGGGCATCATTTTCATAACTTTGAGGCTGAAAACAGAACATTTCATGACTAAGATACCTCTGCACAGGGACTGTCATTTTAAAATATGATCTATATAGACCTGGGGTGGGCAATCCTGGTCCCCGAGCACCGCTATCCTGCATGTTTTAGATGTGTCCCTCTTCCAACACACCTGATTCAAATGATCAGGATTGTTATCAGGCTACTGCAGAGTTTGATGATGAGCTGGTCATTTGAATCAGGTGTGTTGGAAGAGGGACACATCTAAAACATGCAGGACAGCATCTCTTGAGGACAGCATCTCTTGAGGACCAGGATTGGACACCCTTGTTCTAGGAGGTGGACACAATACAACAATGGACGTAAACTTCCTAATCGAGCATTCT
>OOFC01014074.1:32100-47716 GCA_900323345.1 Pseudochromis fuscus
GATGTGTCCCTCTTCCAACACACCTGATTCAAATGATCAGGATTGTTATCAGGCTACTGCAGAGTTTGATGATGAGCTGGTCATTTGAATCAGGTGTGTTGGAAGAGGGACACATCTAAAACATGCAGGATAGTGGTCCCTCAAGGACCAGGGTTGCCCACCCCTGCTATAGACCAACTCAATTTTAGGCTACAAACAAACTAGTAGCTGCTTGTTGTGTTTGTTGGATGATGTATGAAGTGAGGTCGATAGCTGGAGATCGTTTACTGCTTACCTTGTAGTTCTCATGGATATGTGGATTAAATAATAAAAATTGAATCCAGTCTAAGTGAAATTGTGTGACCTTGTATAACTGCAAATTTTTTGAAGAAGGAGCAGTCTTTATTTGTCATTGTCCATGCTGCAAACACTACAAACACACACAACAAAATGTCATTTACACCCTACAGACACAGGGCCCCCCCCAAACAATCCACACATATATAGGGGCCCCGTAACATGTGTAGAGAGGGGTGTGAATCTTGTGCCATGGAGGGCCGAGACCCTGTAGGTCAGGGGTAGCCAACTCCGGTCCTCGAGGGCCCCTATCCGGCATGTTTTAGATGTGTCCCTCCTCCAACACACCTGATTCAAATGATCAGCTCATCATCAAGCTCTGCAGAAGCCTGATAATGATCCTGGACCAGGGTTGGCTACCCCTGCTGTAGGTTTTCTTTCCAACCATCTCTCCAGCAGCTGATCTCACTGATGATCTCCTTCCCTCAAACTGATGGAGGTGTTCATGATTACAATTGCCTGCTTTACTGACCAGCTGGAAAGAAAACCTGCAGGGTCTCGGCCCTCCATGGCATGAGTTTGACACCCCTGGCATAGGGTGAGGGCGCCGCCATTCACACGGCTCACATGGGCACCTCAGCAGTGCCCTGGAGGTCCAGTAATTTTTGTCCAGGCTGGGACTTGAACCAGCAACCCTCCGGTTGTCAACCCAAGTCCCAATCCCCTGAGCCACTGTCAAAATTTCATTCATGACTAAATGTTATGGGAATTGAGTAGATTTTCAATTCACAAGACAGCATCACCCACAGTGCTTGGTTTAACTCAAGCTACAACTTAAAAGCTGAGTTCGTAAAACTAAGTCTAGTCACAACTAATACAATACATCCAGCAGTGATCCCTGGTTATTAGAGCTTTCATCCACATATGCTTTTTGAAGGGGTCAGTTTTAAAGTAATAAACACAAACGGCAAATGTTTGATATAAAAAAATGAAACAAAGTGAACCACAGTAATCGATCCTAACTGGGATAAAGCCCATGTTTTCTCATCACTCTTCCATATCTGTAAACTAACACCATAACACTGGTAAGTATTTTATGATTCAAACATCAGAGAACAAAAAAGGAGAAACAGTTGCACTGAATTTATTTATAAACAGTGCACTGACTGCTGCAGTTTCAGTGAAAATTTATTTTTTTTGGAAAAGGTTACAAATCCAAAAGTTTGGGTAGAGGAGGAACAGATTTGCATCAAACTTGCAAGCCCCACATTTTGACTAAGTAATCTTGCGTGACTGAGCTTTTGGTTATTTTACAGCATCGAGCGCAGCGGGAGAGTCATGACCGAACAGTAAAAAGACAAATGTGCACTAGAATAACAGGCATTTAAACAATATGCATAAAAATGTAGTTCGAACAATTTTATGTACAGAGAATCAAGTGATACAGTAGTGTTGTTGTTTATCCAGCAAATGAGAATAATTACAAATAAACATGAGTGAATTCACTGCTGATCTGGTGCGACTGGACAGAGCAGGGCAAAGACATCAGAGGTTTGTGTTACAGTAATGTAACTCTGTTCAGGACCCATCCATCCTCTTTATGCTTTGTTGAACAAACCCAAAATAAACCTATTTGAAAACTTGTGTTTTTCAAATCTATTTAAACTGACCTTGCTGGGAAACAGGGGAAAGATGTTTTGTGTAATTCCAACTTCTTTGTTGTTGCATATGTTGCATTTATTTGTGACACCCCACATTACAGCCCTCAAGCTTGGTTATACCTTTTCCCACTTTTTCTGCAAACGTATCCTTGTCACTGCAATCACAGCGGTCATTCAGTTGCATCTGATGTTTGACTCCTGTTAACGACACAAAAAAACAGAGCATCATTCAGCCAATAAATAAATGCAAGAAAAAAACTGATGTGATTGTAGCTAAAAATTTAATTTTCTGAAGACATACTGTCAACATTTTCATTTAAAGTTCTATAAAAGATACATTTACAGAATGAGGAAAAACAAACACATACCATGTATGACCTCACGAAAAGCATCTTTTGAGCTGGCAACACACAGTTTTTGTTTGATAGGTGCACCATCAGGAGCCCTAACACAGAGAGAAATGATTAGCCCACAATGAGGATGCTTCCTTAAAACATTTCCCCCACAAGCTGCCTGCAAAAAGTACATCTGAGAGTAGTGACTGAGTTGCAGTACAAGGACCTACCACATCACAAAAATCAGCTCTTCTTTTTTACCATACTCGGAGGTTTCAAAGTGGCAGTCGTACAGGATGTAGCGGCACTTGTCAGGCTCCAGTAAGCTCTGAAACTCTGCAAAGATGTCCTTATTCTCCAGCTCTTCCTCACTGTATTGCTGTGTCACGTCAATGCAATCCTTCTGGAATTCAAACACTGCCAATCGTACACGCTTCCTACAGTCAGCGTCGTTTTTCACTACTTTCATGTCCTGGATGATGCATTTTACACAGTCTGTGATTTTCACTCCAGATGCCTGACGGGAGAAAACACAACATCACATACTTAGTACAACAACAACAAAACACCGATTGGACAAACTGACTACTTTAACTTCAATCATGGAATTTAATGAGTTCAGCAACAAGTCTAATTTGTCAGTCAACAATTTCCTGCAAAATGAGGAGATGATGAAAGATTATGGCAAGACATAAGATACGTGTGGGTTCTGGCAGCAGACACTCTTTACTTATACTTTGGATTTGAGATGAAAAGCAGAGCTGAACGATGACAAAACTCTTCAAAACTAAAAAAGTGTCAGAGCTGTTGATGAGCACATATTAAACCAGCTGTTTAGCAGTGGTGTGCTAAAGATGTAGCTTTCCTTTTGAATTTTCAAGACCTTGGTTCTGTCACATTCTTCACATTGTAGAACAGGTTAGCACAAGAAACACTGCCCCCCAAAGGGTCCTCTCTCAACATTGTTGAACAAAGCTTCCCCCATTTTGGAGGCAAAACCACACTTTAACCAAACCTGTTCACAAACACTTTAAACATTTAACTGAGCAAATCATTTTTCTCAAAAAACATCAAATGAATTACTTGCACTCTACATATATTGACAACCTAAGTCATTAACTTCATTCATTGTTTTTACATTTACTGCAGAAATGAGGCACTTGTACCATTTCTGCATGTCCTGTAGAGGCAACAAAATCACACAGGAGCCCTTAACTGACTCAGCACAAGGCAGCTCTTTGTGTAAGCTACTCACCATTTTGCTTCTGATGTGTGAAGGGACCAGGCAGCAGAGGAAAAATGGCAACAGCAGTGAAAATGGTGAAGGGTCATAAGGAAGGAGAACAGGTTCACTCAGAGAGGAGGGGTTGTGGTAAATGAGCACACCTCTGACATAAAGACCACCCCTCCTCTGCACAGGTGTGACACAGTTTCAACTTCAACCTCATTATCTGCATTTAACCACGTTGCATTTGAAGCCTAAATATCAATGGATGCATGTTCTTCATTGTTTGATGCAGTACAAACATTTTTGTTGTTCTTGTAGTTTTTAGGATGGTTGAGGTATAGATATATTTTTAGGTGAAACTCCAGGTGTCACAGGAGGAGGAGGTAATATCCTTATATGGAGAACAACCCACCGCCCGTTTTTCCCTCATCTGCTGCTGAGGTGCAGCGTGTTGGACTTATAAGGTAAAAAGCAGCATGAATGCACAGATATGTCAGAAGGATTTAGTTACCTGTTGAAAGCAGGATGTTACATCACTGTGACTTGTGATATATGCAAACTAATCATTGGTTTTGGTCCATTTCACAGAGCTGGCACATTCAGAGGACCAATGTAGATGATACTAACTAATTTTCCTCCACTGATGAGTTCACACTGTTTGTATAGGTCACAAAAAATGATGGTAGTCTTAAAATTACACTGCAGACATACTGGAAAACTGCTCTGATTCAAAGAGTAGACAAGTAAACAAGTAGGGAAAATAATTCATTTAAATAGGGTCTCTGAAATATTAAAAGTAAATGGTACATTTACTTGAGTACTGTGGTTACACACAGTTTCAAACTGAATATTTTGCTGCAATTCAGACAAAACAATGCATTTTACCTGTAAATAACTTTTGTTGCTGGTTCAGATTATTTATATGAAACACAATCAACAAATAAAAGTCATTAGAATGAACCTCACTTTTACCGGCAGCAGCACTGGAGTGTTGTACACGATAATGCTCATCTTAATTTAGTACTAAGTTTTTTATTTTATTTTTTGTAGTAAGTTTTTAAAATAATACTTTGAATAGAGCTGGATGAAGTGGCTGGCGAGAGGGAAGTCTGGGTTTCCCTGCTAAGGCTGCTGCCCCCGCGACCCGACCCCAGATAAGCAAAGATGAATGGACTTTGAATAGGTTTTACTTGTAACTCAGCCTTTTTATACTCTGGTCATTTTCAGCTGTGGAAATAACTTAATCACCTGCTGTGGCCTCCAAAGGCTCCAACTGAAAGAGACCAATAACATATATAAAAGGACACAGGACAAGAGGTTTGAAGTTTAACTAAAAATCAACATTTTATTTTAAATGATCCACAATCAAACAATTAACTAGGAAATGAAAGGGATGTGGACCCTGGGCAAAAAGAACAAAAGAGGGGATATGCAAAAAGCTGCGAATTCATTAAAAACAGCAGGTTAACAAAAAACACAAAACCTCCTCATATGCTGTCAGACAGTCCATGTGTGGCTCTCTGCTCCTCTCACCTGCAACCCTGAAGACTCTCCTCCTCCTCCTCCCTGGGTGCCAACAGCATACAGGTGTGCTGGATCCACCCAGGCAGAGGGAGGAGGGAGCGCAGACAGACACAGCCACACATAACACACCAAACGGTTACACACAATCCTCATGGTAACAATTCAGACTTATGATGCATCACAGTCCTGGTCCACATCTGGCATCTGGCAACAAATGTGTGACAATTCACCCTATATAATTTACATAGTTGTTGTTTTTAGATCTATCCCTCTAATGGAGAATCCAACCCTTCTATCTGAGTTACTATATTTAAATGCACATACACTCCTTCCTCTGTGTGGATTCGTGGTTTACAGCAAGTCAGAGTCCTGCCCCACATCTGGAATAACTTCTGTTTCAAAAAGCAGAGTGCCTGATGCATCCACACGTCGTGGTATACCTGCTCATACTTGCACTGCCATCACTGGAATCTCTGACTTGTGAAGAGGAGAATCTGTTTTGCAAAAGTATGAGAGACAGAAAAGCACATGAATGTTGTTTTTTTTAGGGTTATCATCATGACTATCTCAAAGTCTGCCCACCAGAGCTACTGGCAACAACAGCAATAGCAGCAACTTTTAAAGTTGTATATGGGAAAATGCAACCCTGAACAGTATAGGGCAGGAAATGACTGCTGCATAGCTTGGTGTGAGTTGAAAACTTCATGCTGTTTCTTGCACATTAGGAGTTTTGCCACGACCCAGTCAGCAACATCAGACCAGCCACAACCCAAAGTTATGAGAACTGAGACATCTGCTGGCAAATCACAGGTACTGCACCGCTCGTCTATGTTTAAATTATTTTACACGTGTGACTCTTGTTGACACCAAGTCTGCCACCAATCAATCAATCAATCAATCAATCAATCAATCAATCAATCAATCAATCAATCAATCAATCAATCAATGCAATTGCTAAAGGACATGTACATAACATTGATATTGTCAGCTTAAAATTAATGAACTTTCTTCTTACGTGCTATAAAACATGGCAGCACATGTGATTCAGAAAGGATCAATAACAGGTGGGTATATGAAGCTGTAATGCAGCACTCAGGGGTTATGTTACTGCACTCATAAGTGCAGTTTTTAAAAAGTACCATCACACATTTATGAACCAAACCCACTGTAGCTACGACCTCAACTTTCTCATCTGTTCTGTTAGTGAGCGTGGCCATAATTTTTCTCAGTGACTGTTGTCAGTTTATTCTTTTACTCATTGTTTGACTTTGACCATTTCCTCATGCATGCTAACAAAACAATCAGAGACGTGGTCATTTAAACAGATGTGAATAGAAGTGACCGCCACAGTTAAAGACGGCAGAGCTACATAGTGTGATAAAAATCTCGAAGAATCTTTTTATTATCAGTGGCAATAAAATGTTTTTATTCAGACATTAAACAAATACCTCAGCATTTCCACATGAGATGAACTTTATTGATTCAGACAGGGAAGGCCCCACTGACCAACACCTTGGAAGATCACACATTACGTCTCATTTGTTCACGATATCAAAGTGTGAACATAGAAAGTTGTAGTTTTATGGGGGGTACTGTGAGTATTTATTTCCCAGGTGCAGTAAATGTAGCATGCTGTTATACTTTTGTGCAAATGACACCTAATGCGGCAGTTTTACCTTGATTAGCAGAAAGCATTTCCTCCTCTTTATACTAAGCGAAGCTAATTAACAGCTGACAGTGACCACATATTTACCACACAGACCTGAAGGAGGTATTGATTTCACATTTAAGTCTTGAAAAGGAGACAAATAAACTCATTGTCCAAACACATCAAACATCATTTAATTACTACCTGAAGGAACACAGAGAGCAAAGAGAACATTTTCAGTTTATTTTAAAAATCATGTCTTCCTTGTGGGTGATTATGGTTTTATTATGTTTGCAGATAATCAAAATGCCAGTAACTATTTCCCCTAAACTATACTATCACTGATTGAGCCATATACAAGACACACTCTGTAGTTGACCAATGAGAACAGACAAACCCCAAACAACAAGAACAAATACAGCTGTGCAGATGTGATGACTGTGCAGCAGAAGTCTGGTTTCTTCAGCAGTCCTCTCCTCTACAGCAGCGACAGTTCCAGCCACTATAGGTGGAAAAAAAAACCACAGGCACAAGTTACTCTGTGGTCCATAATCAAACCATTTATTCATCATCACAGAGGGGCTCGTACCTCTATGAAATTAAGCTCTATTTCACCAGATCCATTCTTGTCCATGTCCTTGAAGAGGTCTGTTGGAAATCAGATCGAGCATTAAATCTTTACATATCGTCTGCTTGATTGAAGAATTAAAATGTAGCCACGAGGATAAAAACTCACTGAACAGCATCTCTAATCGAACCAGACAGCACACGAAGTTGTCAAAGTCGATGGTGAGACATGGTTCGCTGTAGCGGGCCACGATTATCTGATGCAGAGGGTTGTTGAGCGAGAAACCTGCCAAAATGTGACAAGAGTATAATGTGGGAAAAAAAACAATGGAGAAAAACACAAAAGCAAAGAAATTCTCACAGTGGACACATCTGATTTCTTCAGCTAAGCCTCTGGTTACTGAGTTTATTAAATCTCACCAGTCTCCTCTACCCTCTCACAAGTGTTAATCTCATTTATGAAATCCACTTCTCACCGGCAGCATCAACAGCCGTCCGCATCTCACAGGAGCTCATACAGCCACTTTGGTCTGTGTCTTTCTCCTTGTACAGGCCCTAAAGGAGAGACCAACAAGTTAACATGTGCCATCACCACTCTACCAGGAAACCATGTTACATGTTGATACAGACAAATAAAGAACACACCAGGTACATCTCAATCTTTGTCCACAGGATTTTAAACTCTACCAGTCCCAGCTTGCCAGTTCCATCTTTCTTTAGGGAGAATGTCAAGGAGAAATGTAAAGCATCAATAAAAACGTATTTAGATGACTGACATTTTAATATTTGTGCATTTTTGTTTTCTCACAGTTTGGTTGGAAAATTCCTGTCACTCTTAGCTACTTATTCTAGCTTCACAAAAAGACTAAAGAAACCAGTCTCTGTCCCAAAGCAACCACACTTGCCTTCCAGTCCTTCTGAATCTCACTCATTAACACATCAGATTGTGTTTTTAGGCCCATACAAAGACACAGATAACTGCAACAAAGGGACTTTGTGGTTTCAGAGAAGGTTATGTGCCTGAATATTTTTGGGCAGGTGTGGCGAATTCCTGACATGTCTACAGAAATGACTCATACACCCCTTATGCAACCTAAACTTGTTGTTTGCAGATTTTGTTCAGATTATGTGACAGACAGTGTGTTAATGGTTTTGTGGATGTGCCACGACAAAACTTAAGACAGAAGGGAAGGATACGTCCAGCAGATTGACCATGTTGCGGCAAGTTGCCAGACTAAACCCAGAGCTTTTGATATCATCTCCTGAAAATGAACACAATACAGGGATGATTTGCTTAGTCCGGTTTATATTAAAAAGTTGCATACTAAACTTGCATGAAAAAAACAAACAATTCCTCTTACTCCTTTTTATCACTTGGTTGAGGATTCTCTGCAGCTCAAATGCAGAAATCTCCACATCCTAAGAAACACATGATACAGACACTTGTAAATCAAAAGAACAATGATTCAAGATTAAAATCTGTATCTTACTCACATGTCCAGCAAGCTGGGCAAACAGACTCTTGAATCTGCAGGAGATCTCATCTTCATCAATATCAATCTACAGATGACACACATTTATTCTTTGTTAAAGAAACAGTGTTAACATTACAGCAAAACATACAGAGAGACATGATTTTACCTGCTTAACATGGCAGTCTACAGGATCATCAATCTCTCTGAAAGCAGAAGTCATGGTCAGCAATGATTTTTAAATACTAACACTAATACTGTGTATTAGCATCAGATATCAAATTGAATGTAGTGACAGGAACATACTGGAAATCAGCTGGTTTCTCAGTGAAGACTCTCACATAAAAGTCTCCGTTCTTGTGGGGTTCAAACGTGGAGGGAACAATCAGATACTCTCCAGGAGGAAGAGTGAAGTGGTTGCACACTTCTCGTAGATTGATGAAGGTCTCGGAGCGAGCTGCTGAGCAGTTATAGAGGAAGAAGTTTTTCTTCAGGTGCACTTGCCTTTGGCCAGAGTACTGCAAAATGACATACATGCAGTTTGTTTTTTTTAACTGCTCATTTTTTAAAATGAAGAATGAATGCTCCCAGCTGCTTCTTTGTCTTACACACCTCCTCAGGCAGCTAGAAAAAGACAAAAACAAAGAGCATAAGACTGTTGTAAGACATCTTTAAACCAAATCCCTAGTGATGCATTTTGATCTCTAAGGCAGTGCCGTACCTCATAGATGGCAAAGCCGATGGTCTCCATGTCTTCCCCCATTTTCCTCCTGCGGCGCTTGTTCCTTTGCATCAAGCCCACAATCACGGTGCAGCCCTCCTCACCATCATCAGGGTCATCATCGACCTCATCCAGTTTTATAACAAACTGAGGGTTCATCCAGAAGGTATCTTGGGAAAGGAAGTAAGGATTAGCAGGAAGCTGACCAACTGATGACAAGTCCACACACTGGAAACCACAATGTTACATTTACTATATCTTCTTAATAGGAATAATAGCTCCATTTTTCTTTCTTAACCACATTAGCAAAGTCTTGCATGTTGATTTGCAACACACATAAATAAGTGCAGCGTTCATAACTGGAGGTGAAACTGGTCATACTTGAATAGTTTCTGCAGCCTCCAGCTGACACACCCCTTCTCCAAGTGTCTTCAAACTCCGACTCTGCCCATTTCTTGTATTCGTTGTCTGTGAGAGCATCAGGGGTGAGGTTACAGATCTCAAGGCGGGAAAACTTGCGCTCGAAATCAGAGAACGACATCCTGTAGAAAGGAATATCAGGAAAATGGAAACACAAATGATCACAGCTTTTACCTTCTCACTGGTGCCAGAACTAGAAATCTTAAAATCTATCATATTTCTGAATGAATGCTTTATTTCAAACATGAATAATAAAAACAAAAGAAACACACAAAGAGAGGGAAAAAAATAAAGAAGGAAAGAAAACAAAAACAAACAAACAAAAAAGAAACATGTGACATGTTGGAAAAGGAGTAGGATGAAGCATAAGCTTTTTTTTTTTCCTACCCCTTTCTCCACTACCCTACCATTAACAATTAATGAATCACCCATATACATACATATTTACATATATACGTAATTGCAAAGAAAGGAAAATAATTAGTGTAAAAAGAAAGTAAATAAATGTTTCCTATTCGAGCATTGATCTCAGTACTCTCTACTCGATTGGTGGCAAGCTTCAGGTTTTTTTGCTATTGTTTTATTGTCTGGATGTTGCCCCAGGGGTGTTAATAATAATAATTATAATAATAATAATAATAAGAAGAAGCAGGCACAATAAATATTATGCCTGTACTTTGTGCATTTATTCTACAGAGCTTTATTAAATTACATTACACTTGTGCTGCTTTGATGATTTATAAAATATTGTTTTCCATATATGTTTGGTAAAGAAAAGTGTTTTCAGTGAAATTTACCAGAACTCCCCATCCTCACAACGGCTCCTCAGCCTGGCCCGGTCATCATCACTCACATATCTCCACTCCCTTGAACTAGAAAAAAGAAACATGGACAGGATAACCCAAGACTGCGCCTAACTCAAAGTCAGGAGCACAGAGCCACAGTTAACATCATACATGCCTCCACCTACAACACAACCCACAGAAATAGGCTTTCAAGCCAAAGCTTTTTAACAACAGGATTTACCTGCATTTCCACAGGGTGTGTATGTTGTTGTGCTACACGCATGACAGAAACACGCCGAGTTAATTACCTTGTCCAACCCAAGGATGTAGGTGGTTCATTTAGGCTGGGTGCTCTTGTGAACAGCACAAGAGGCATAATGGCAAGTAACTGGAGGCAGTTAGACTTGATTTAAAAAGCTGTTGGTTTATCTGTTTACAGGTTTCGAGAGCATATCAGTCACATGTAATTTTTTAAACAGTGTGCATATTAAAAACCTTGAGATTTTAACTCCAATTTGTTTTTAAAAACAAAATTAATGTAAATAATAATAATAATAATAATATGTTCCCTCGAACTGTAGCATTGAGCAAAGGAAAAGCAGAGTGAGCACCTGGCTACTGAAATGCTGTTGGTCAGTAAAAATAATAAAACAAGATTCACATGTAAAGGCTGCAAAGTACTGTACGGAGCCCCTAAAGGGACATGAAGAAAATAAAAATTTGATAGAGGAAAAAGAAGTGCCGGTATCTAGCACGAGATAGCATTTCCGGTATACAAAAGATGCTGAATTTTCCGGTCCACCTTAAACGCACCATAACCTTAACCCCTGTGGATGGCGGTGTTCAGTAACTTTCAAGCTAATTCATCAACTGAAGAGTTGAACAAATTATACATACTTTTCTGGATACCGGAAATGCTATCTCGTGCTCACCAGATAGCTGCACTTTTTTTTCTCTTCATGAATTTTTTCCCCATGTCCCTTTAGGGGCTCCGTAGTACTGACAGGTCCTGTTAACTAAATATTAATGTCACAGAGTTACGTTTATCTGCCAGAAATCTAAGCTTTGGATCAAATATAATTTTGACCAGAAGGTGGCGCTGGATTAAATGGGAATCTTATGGCGTCCTGGACAACTGATCAGACAAAGTTTCATGGGCACCTTTCCAATAGTTGTCCTCATGACTTACTCGTCACTCCAGGCTCCAGTCCACTCCACCTGACCCCATGGGTTTCTAATCCTGACCAGCTTCTCCATGTCTCCGCTGTACTCAACCTGACACAGTAAGAGAACAAATGCTCTCAGTCATTAACATCTTGCCATGAACCTGGACCCAGAAGGCCTGTGTGTCATGTATGTACAGACATGTACATCCTCACCACTTCTGCTCCTGTGAGAGAGTAAGCGTGGCCCTTCACCAGCTTGCTATGTGTAACGGCCTCTGAGTCGGCTGCACTGGTGATCTAGGAAGAGGAGGGAAGTCTTGTGAGGAAAACTATCCAATATCACAGGGATGGTAATCTGCAATACTAGAGGAATGCTAGAAGAAGATCAAACACACATCAATGGAGCATCCCAGAAGGGAGCCTCTGTGCAAGGCCTTCTGAATGATTGTAAAGAGGTGACAGTTTCGACCATTCAGTTCATGCCTCTCAGCAATGCCTCCAGTGAAGTCCTCAAAACCCTCAGTGGTTGCGCCCCCAGAAAGAGCCTCGTAGCATCCATTTATCCTGATGGGAAAAGGACTTATGAAGGACAAAACACACAAAAAACCCCACACTTAAACAGACTGAGAGGTATTAAGAAGTGCTATTCCTCCATACTTAGCGTAGGCCTTCTCCAGCAAGGCGCTCCAATACTCTGAGCCCTCCGCTGAGTGAACAAACAGCAGCTCTCCATCTCTGGTGGGCAAACGGTCATCAATGACCACATCTACCCACTCACCAAACTGCCAGAACTGAGAAGCAGAGAGTTCAATCAGACTGTTCCTCTAAATGAGTGAAAGACACACAAGCAGACTCTAAATTAAACAGTGTCTTTAAATACCTCAAAATGAAAGATGCCAGCATATCTGTCATCAAAACTTTGGTCAGGGGGCACAACACGGGCCAAAACCTGTTTGTTGAGAGTCAAGGAGGCAATAGCCGCCAGGAGCCAGCAGTCACCTGAACACAAGTTCAAAATATCAGCATAACGGGAACTCCTCATGTTGCCCAGACAAGGTAAGGCCTTCACATGGTAGTTTCATTTTGTGATTATGACACATCTCCAAAACACAGCAGCTATTGGCTTGTTTGCACAAAAACCTCCCTTGTGCAAAGTGCCAGACTGGGTGTGTAGACCGTGTCTTGTACACTGCTGATGTCAGTGCACAGGCATGTACTGGGATTCACGAGACCTGGGTGTCATGTCAGTGGTGTGAAGATACAAGAACACAAGCAAAAGACAGTTTCCAGAGAAGTCAACACGAGTAGAGCCAGTGTTTTATTGTTTTCTTATCATAGCTATGACAATAAGCATGCAGAATCATTACAATTGCAAGGATGAAAGTATGTGTCTTTAGTTGTACATGTTTGATTATGCCAGAAGAAAGCATTTGGATGTAAAAGCGATTTGTGATCAGTTTAAAAAGGTAAACAAACAATTTGACCAATGTGTGTTGGAGTGTGTGCGTTTCTCACCGAGTGCTCCCTGACAAATATCAGTCCTGGTGGCATCATCAGCTATAAATTTTGGATTATTGCACAACTCCTGAGGGGGAAAAAAAATTACATAATGGAAAAAAGATTTAATCCAGTTGTCATGTTTCCTGACACGTGCACTTTCATTTGGCCTGTAATATTATATTTTTATGATTACATTTAATTTTTTTATTTTTAATGTTATCAGTAATTATCACATGCTGCATAAAATATGTTTGCAGTCTGCTTTCAGTTGGGAAAGATCAAGGTTTAAAAAAAATCCCTCAACAGTCTGGTATGTGGAAATGCAGGAACAAGCTTGCATCAACTGCTGTTAATCATAAAGTGAGGAACTCCTCTCATGGAAATATACAACAACAACAACACAAAAAGTACTTCTGCAAACCTTAACTCAAAACAGGAAATAAATGCACATATGAGGCCTGCATATCTTCCACTTTAAAAAACAGCTACTCGGTTGGGAGTTGTATTTTTCAGCATGTAAAATAACTTTCAGCTGGTGTTCTACTCTAACTACTGCACCCACCGTAGGCCTCCTCCAGGTGATACCACGAACTTTGTAGGAACGTGATCCAAGTTCATTGAAGCCCAAGGATGATATCTCAGCATCAAAGCAGTCATCCTCAAATAGCTGCCCTCTCTCCAGACAGCTGTTCCTCAACTGTTCAAAGTCCTGGTTCAGGTATTTCACTGCATGAGCGTTATCTCCAATCCCGTGCGCTCTGTCTCGGTTGTGCTGAAGCCTCCCCGCAATGCCTGCCATTTTAGAAGCTGTGAAATGTTCTGTCTTGCTAAGGCTGCCTCTCAGTGTGTGTGTGTGGTTAGACAGGCTCTGTGTTAAATGTGCAGTTCAACCGTCTCCACACCCCTTATTGTTCATACCAGACAGCTTTTTCTTGTTCACCTATTTGATCCAGCCCCTGTATCTTATTTGCTTAATGGCCCATGATTGGCCCACATGCATAGATGGACAAGTCAGATTTGTGCAGGACAACAAAACATGTGATCAGTGGAAAAATGTTTCAACAATATTTCTGCCTTATTTGGCCCAAATGAAGCATTGCAGATATAGTAATCATGCTTTTTTTTAACCTACAAGCATAATTATAAACTCAGGCACAGACTGAATCACTGGTGTATCTCATTGACTATTCTGACTATTGATTTTTTTTTAGAAACACACAAAAGTCCAGAGGCCATATTGTTCTAGTTTCTTTATTCTCTATCATGTGACAGAAGCAGCTAAAGAGCTTTCCCCTGCTGCATAAAAAAGATTAAAGGAAGTTATTTCAAATGGAATAAAACAAAGGAGTGATACAGATCCAACAATGTGTAAATATATGTTTAAGCATTTGAAAAAGATATTATATGTGTATCATGTTTTTTGGTGTCAACTTAATATTTCTTTTGATAACAGTTGACCTTCCTCCTTGTGTTGATATCAGAAGAGGATCCTTGTGTTGTCTTCAGACCTAGTAGATCGCCAGGCACAGCCACTGTGAGAGGAGAGAAAATCATACCACCAGCTGTTGTATAATAGGAGAGCTGACAAAGCAGCAGCTTTTGTCACTTTATCGCACACACCTGTTGCATATCCAGCTCAATCTTCCCTGAGTCAGGTCTTTCCAAGGCCTTAAACATTTCTGGTAGAGAGGCAGGAAAAAAACAGACAATAATGTAAACGTGCTCTTTAATGCAGATCAATCTGAGATGTACTAAGTGATATTGTTGTGTTTGTTGACACTTACTGAACAGCATTTCCAGCTTAATGAGACAGCCTACGAAACTGTCAAAGTCAATGGCATAGTGACAATCAGTGTAACGATTGACAATGGCCTGCAGCACAGCACTGTTCACATGGAAACCTGTGGAAGAAAAACATCCTTCTGTTATATATGGGATTTTAAATAGCTGGGGGCTATGTCTGACCTCCTCCTCCTACATACTCCTTACTCCTGGGAGGACCACTGTTTTTAAAAGGTGTCAGATTTAGCAGGATGATAAAGGAAGAGGTGAGTTACAAAGCCTCACCCATGAATGTTTTGTTCCGGCTCCAGAGTACATGTGAGAATTGTATGTGTAAAGCAGGAGGAGTCCCCTAACTGGTTTATCTTGTCTGTCTTCACATGGACTCACCCACACACACACACACACACACACACACACACACACACACACACACACACACACACACACACACACACACACACACACACACGCACACACACACACTGTAGTTTATTTCGACTTAATCCCAATTACACTGCGCATCCTGCC
>OOFC01014074.1:47736-69489 GCA_900323345.1 Pseudochromis fuscus
CCGTACTGTTTACCTCAGGTCTCAGTAGTCAGATACAATATGACCCCATAAACCCAGAAAAATGAGCAAAATGTAAATCACTTTGTTGCAAATATGTGTCTTACAACTTGGTACAAAAATAGATAACATTTCTCAAAGGCAAATGCTAGATGAAGCAGTCCTGCTACATATAACATGGACATTTTGCCAGTGAGTAAACACAGCAGAGGATTACAGTTTTGCACTGAAGCATATCCAAAACCATAGAGTATTATTCATTCATTCATTCATTCATTTATCTTCTATACCCGCTATAACCAACTGGGGGGTTGCTGGAGCCTATCCCAGCTGGTAACTGGCGAGAGGCGGGGTCCACCCTGAACAGGTCACCAGTCCAACACAGGGCCATCAGGTATTAATCAAACTGAATTCATTTATAAAATGTGTAAACGAGTGGTCTTCTGTCATTGGTTAAAGAGTTCATGTGTTGTTAATAAGATTTTACACGTACATTCATCATGTACAGTATGTTACCTGCTTCAGCTGCAGCACCTCTCATCTCATGGGAGCTCATGGTGCCAGACTTGTCTGTGTCATGATTCTTGAAGATCTCCTGCATGGTTCCAATAGTGAAGTATTAACAGATGCAGTCAGGAATCCAGGTATGACCAGTGTTCTATTAAAACCACATGAATCACATCTTACTAAGTATTTTTGGATTTTCAACCAAAGCTTGTGGAATTCCATCAATCCCAACTTGGAACTTTCATCTTTCTGGAAAATGTTAAGGTTTATACATACATACATACACACATACATACATACACACATACATACATACATAAAAGCTTACTGTGTGTATTAGGACATTAGTAGATTTGAGGCCCCAATTAGTACTGTAACAAAATCTGTTTGAAATTTTTGTTTAACAGAGGATACATCCAACAGACTAACTATGAGGCGACCTGTCTCAAGGGTGAATCCATCTGTCTTGATGTCTTTCCCTGCGAGAAAAGGACAATACACATCAAGCTCCAACTCCTGAGTCAATAAAAATAAAAATAAAAATGGCAATATGTAAATTAACCAAATGCTTATTTATACTTACGGTTAGAAACAACGTTGTTCAGGATTCTCACCAGTTCAAAGACTGATACCTCCATGTCCTGTTTGAAAGTGCTGAATTTCAGTTATCCGGTTCAAAACTTCAATGTCTGATTACTGTCACTTTTTGTTTCTCAACATACATTGCCTGCAATCTGCTTGAAGATGTGCTTGAAGTGAGGATCCACATCACTTTCACACACCTTTTCCTGTGAGAGAAAGACACAAATAAGTCAAAGTAAAGTCAGATGAAAGCAACAATTCATTAAACTTTGACATGTTTGTGGAGATTAACATGTATTTCTTTCAATTGCAGCTTTAAGGCAGAATGAACATAATCTTTTTTTTTCCCAATAAACCATGCATGCATGCTAAGGTATGCAAAAATAACACATCATTCTGTGGTCTTTCTTACCTCCTCTATTTGAGCATCAATGTCCTCTTCCAATGGACTGAAAAAAATAGTAATGCACAACTTGAGCACACTCTGTTGTTGTGCAGAGGAATAAGTTGCACAGTAAGCTTTGCCAGTAAATAGCTGGCCTCTTCTCTGTCCACTAGATGGCTGTATAAACTAACACTCTGAGCTCTGCATGTTGCTGTAGCGCAGATACCTGGTTGCAGCCTTCTTCTCTGAGAACACTCGGAGAACAAAACTGCCGTTCCTGTGAGGATCAAAGGTTGAGGGAACTATGACATATTCTCCTGGGGAAAGCCTGAAACGATCACACACTTCACGCGTGTTGATGAAAGTGCTGCTCATGGCCACAGCTCTCTGACGCAGCAGCACCTCAGGGCCTAGGTGAACATTGTTGCGGCCTTTATACTGAAGATTAACAGGAGAAAAGAGTTTCATTGCTGGAGTGTCGAACATCTACAGAAATTCACAATGTAATCAGGCAAGGCTTGTGATACTTGTCTGTTTAGCATTTCATATATCAGTTTGAAGTAAAGAAGGCAGTACAGACCTCATCTGGGACCTATCAGAAGGAAAAAGGTTTATTTTAGAAAATCTGTGAATTATTTAAGGAAAAAAGTCATTGATTTCATACATACTTTCATACTTCACACCTTATAAATAGCATAGCCAATCGTCTCAAGTTTGCGGTTATGCCTCTTCTGTTGACGTCCATCCTTTTGCATCAGCCCGACCAGGAAGGTGCATCCATCGTTCCCATCAAGAGGATCATCATCCACATCCTCCAGACGCACCACAAACTGTGGGTTGGAGGAGAATGTGGCTGGAACACATTAAAAAAAGTGTAGTATTAATATGAAGTAGCATGAAGGCACTCAGACACACAGGACGTGTAGTTCCTCTCCCACCTCTGTAGTTGCGGCAGCCGCCAGCAGTGGAGCCAACTCTCCACATCCCATCAAACTGGTAGTTGTTCCAGTGGCACTTTTCATCCTTCAGTGCATCTGGGGTCAAGTTACAAATCTCCAGCCTGGAGAAGTGTTTGATGAAGTCTGAATAGGACATCCTGAGGAGAGGAGTTCTCATTAAGACATAAATCCAGATAACCTTTTTTTTTTTCTTTTTTTTTTTAATGTGTCTGAGTCTAAACAGTTCCTTTTGCAAAGCTGGAGTCTATAATTAATCAATATTGTTGCATAAACAATATTGAATGAATATGAAATTGTAATTTAAAGTAAATGAAAGGTAGAAGACTCTTGATATACCAGAACTCTCCATCGTAAGCCACATGGTTCAATCTTGATTTCTCATCTTCACTGATGTGGTTCCACTCACTGGATCTGTTTTTGATGAAGAATCATGTTTTTTTTGTTTTGTTTTGTTTTGTTTTAAATCCCTGGCATTACCCAAATGTAGCTGATGGTTTATAGAACTCTATAGAGAAAGTATGTTTTTACTTATCACTCCAGGCTCCTGTCCACTCCACCTCACCCCATGGGTTCCTGATGCGAATCAACTGAACTGGCCTGCCTTGATATGTAACCTCAAAGAAAAAAAACAGGACTTGCAATGAAAACACATGTAGTGTAATTAACAAAACAAAAACATCAACACCTTGTTGTAGTTTAGATCAATGTTATACCTCTTCTGCACCGGTAACAGAGTATGCATGCCCTTTTACAAGTTTTTGAACTGTGATTGCCTCTGTCTCATAGGCACTGGTGATCTGAAAGCACCAAAAAACAAACATTTCAAACAGATGAAATATTGTTGTTGGCGTATTTGACTGCAAATTGTAATGTCAATAAGTGTGAACATAAAACTTACATCAATAGAGCAACCCATCAGTGAGCCCCGGCTCAGCGCCTTCTTTATGATTTTAAAGAGCTGTGGTGGAGGCTTGTTTAAACAATATGTTTCTGCGATTCCTCCAGTGAAATCCTCAAATCCCTCGATCGTGTTACCTCCTGTCAAGGCCTCGTAGCAGCCGTGCACCCTGTCAGACACAGACGGATGTGAAAAGGTGTGCTACCAATACACTGCACATTCACACCACATTGAGGTTTGATATAAGGAGGAACAATCCATACTTAGCATAGGCCTTCTCCAGCAACGCGCTCCAAAACTCTGAGCCCTCCGCCGAGTGAACAAACAGCAGCTTTCCATCTCTGGTGGGTAAACGATCATCAATCACCACATCTACCCACTCACCAAACTGCCAGAACTGGAGAGAAAACACGGCCATCAGGAAACTCAGCGTCAAATCCTCCATAAACCACAATCATTCACCTGTCCTGCATTGTGATCCTGAAACTGCATTTGCTGTATTTGCTGAAAATAGAGGGACAGGGTAAAGTGGTGAAGTATCAATCAGCTTCTTGATAAACAGAAATGATTGTATCTCTTGATTCAGAAGTTATTCATTTTGACTGATAGTGATGCTTGATGGATCCTTGGATTATCTTGGAGTACCACTGTTTTCACTGAAGTAACATAGCAGGAAAAATTAAACTGCAAGCAATATCAAAGAAATAAAAAGACTATTGGAAGGTCAGTGTTAGTGGACGGATGACAAAGGCCTTTGCCTCACCTGAAAGTGAAATATCCCAGCATACTCCTCGGTGAAACTCTGTCCAGGGGGCACCACACGGACCAGGATCCGCTGGTCTAGAGTCAGACAGGCTATGGCAGCAAGAAGCCAGCAGTCACCTGCACAGTAAGAGCAGACATGTAACTACAGGCTCAGAGATTGGCCAACGTGTGGTTTTGACCATAATGCAACAGCACCATTAAGAGTATGTGCCAACAAACCTCTTCCTTATGCAAACATGAGGGGATAATGGGTGGAGGGTTTATCCCAGGGATGTTTGTGATTCTTTTCTAAACACCTAATTACCCCCAATATTTATTCATCCTCTTTCTCTACACTTACCCAGAGCTCCTTGACAGATGTCTGTCCTTGTGGCTCCATCGTCAATGAACTTTGGGTTGGAACACAGCTCCTAAAAGACATCCAACACACCTTCATCTTCTTGAGAAATTTTCTTCTAGTAATGTAATATATGTTTAGAGACAGTACTACTGAGGAAAACACAGGAGGCAGAGTCTAGGATCAGGACTGAATACATCAGAGGGACAGCACATGTTAGATGTTTTGGAGATAAATCCAGAGAGGCCAGACTGAGATGGTTTGGACATGTACAGAGGAGGGAGAGTGAATATATCGGTAGATGGATGCTGAGTTTTGAAGTGCGAGGCAGGAGGCCCAGAGGAAGACCAAAGAGGAGGTTTATGGATGTAGTGAAAGAGGACATGAAGGTAGTGTGTGAGAGAAGAGGATGATGAGGATAGGGTTAGATAGAGGCAGATGATTCACTGTGGTGACCCCTGAAGGGAAAAGCAGAAAGAAAAAGAAGAAGAATGGAAAACATGAATAGTTGCTTGAATAAAATACTGTCGGCTGGTTTCTTACTGTTGGCCTCTTCCAAATAATGCCCCTGGTCTTTGGTGAGTATGGTCCCAGCTCATTGTAGCCCAGTGACTTGTCCTCAGCTGGAAAGCAGTTGTCCTCAAACAGGCACCCGCTCTTCAGACACTGCTTTCGTAGGGTCTCATAATCCTGCTTGGAGAACTTTACCGCCTTGTTGTTGGCGCCAATGCCTTGTTCCCTCTGCTGCTCATGGGCCAGTCGATCTGCTGTGGATGTCATCTTCGCCGCTCTGTCCTAAACTGCGTCTGTCTTTGTGAGCTGAGGTGGGTAGACTTGAACAATCCAGACGATCCTTTGTCTCAGTTTCCTTTATAGCTACCAGCAGTGATGGGAAGTCGGGATCGGACCACAGACAGGGAGGGGCCCTTCAATGGACAGGTGAGGTGAAAAGAGCAGACGGCAGCAGCTCTAGGCAAATCTGAATTGAGATGGTTGTGACCACAACTGAAATGCAAACAGGGACACACCTTAAGGGGAATTAAAGCACTGCTCACCTTATTGTGAAGTGTTTTGTATGTGTGGTTGAGATGGGGGATGTTTTGTGTTCATTTCCGCCAGTTCCCAAGATTTAAGTGTTTATCAACAGCAGAGGGATTATGATTGTAAATACAGTGGAGAGTTTCGAAAGGGATGCTTAAACGATTATGCACACATGCAACAAAGCAACAGTTAAATTGAGTGCAAAAATTCATGGGATGTACATGTCATTGCAACACCAAGCCTACAACATGCATGCAGGCAGCAGGTCTAATGTTATATCCTTATTCTGTCCTTACATCTTACATGCTGCACAAAGCAAAGCAAAGCCTTAGTCAAGCAGTTTTCATAGTCGGTTTGAACAGGAGTTACATTGAGTAGAAGCTATTGATGCAATGTTTGTTATTTAGGAACATGATTGATGCATAACTGCCAAATGTATATACTGTACATACATTCTTTGTAAGTCCATTAGGTTACCTCCATATGTAATTAAACACTGGAATCATACAGAAAAAACAGGAACCATATACTGTACACTAAGACATGTAGTAGGACAGTCATGATAACCCATGATGACGTTCTGCATACATGTATATTATATTGTCAGAACCATGATGGAAAAGCTGATCCCCTTTGAGATGCATTTAAAAGTACTTTCCACACTTAGTGGACTTTTGGTGTCCACTTAGACTTACACTTCTGAGGTTGTCCACACTGCAAACTATTGCTGGAGGTCAGGTGTGTCACAAACCACTGAATGCTGTGTGTACACACTCTTGTTTGAGAACACAACATGACAAATGATCCCAAATAATGGCCACAATCGTCGGCTGTAGGCTTGACTTTTGGTGATTTCCTCAGAGTGGATCTGCACTCAGCTCTCATGTAGATGTCACCCTTGTGAGCTAAACAAAAAAATGACATAAACTGTTTAAATGAAGTCCGTTCTCCACTTACTTTTAGGCCAAGCAGAGAAAACTATCCCTCTCTGTGTTGGCTTTTGGTTGGTGATTGTTTTCTAACAACTGTCCGTGATTGGCTGGAATTAACAATAGTCAGTTGCCCTTTAATGAAAGCATACAGGTGAATATAAAATATTAACATATCTCTTTATGTAGTGGCTCCTTTATTATAACTATAAAATAATATCATTACTGTAAGAAGACACCACTGTCAGAATAACAATCCATTACAGATGATTAATTATACATGTACTGTTATCTGTACCAAGCAGCTAATAGACATCATACACTATTATTATTTAAGTAAAAGGGAGCTTGCATACTTTAACATGGATTATATGAACCAGCTGCTATTTAGAACAGGCTCTTAATTAAATAAAATATTTTAAGCATCAAGTACAATAGTTTACAAGTGTTTGTGACTTGTGTTGGTTTGGCTCTGTACAAGGGCATTTTTTTTTAAATGAAGCCCTAACTGCCAGCTTATGTTTTAGGTTCAGTTTTAACAAATAAGGGCAGATTACTATATATTTGAATTGCATCAACAGTGTTTTTGGTCATGTGGGGAAGTGCAACAAGTGTGTTAGCACACAGTTACATATTTAAACATCCATATCATCCATTGTTCATGAAATTTATAGGTATTGATCAGACAAACAAATGTCTAGAATTTATTTACAACATTAGGTGTGTTTTGGCAGGGGTGAAACACCCCACCTAATGTTAAATCTTGACTGCCCATTTCACACAAACAACAAAGAAAATAAATTTTAATCTGACAAAACTGGTCTAAATTTAATTAAAAAATAGTGTGCTGAAGTAGAATCCCATCTATAAATAAAGTTAAGAAGGGAAATGCATTGTAATATGAAATTGTAATTTTTGATATTTGGTTGATTAATGATTAGAGACATTAGGGGAGTAATGAGTAATGTCTGTGTTTAGTTCTAAATCCCAACAATCTGTCTCATTTTGTGTCCTGTACTGTATGAGTCACGTGGCTTCAAGCAGATTCAGTATCATAAAGAAAACTAATAATTTTTTAGGTGGGGAGCCAAGAAAGTACAGTGTTTACAGTCACTTTGAACATGTGCAGATATTCTGAGTAGGACTAACACTGTCCTTCCCACTTATTTAATCAGCTTTTAAACAGAATGTCAACATCTGCCCCTCATCAGCCTCTAAGCCTTAAACCAGGCCAGATTTAGATCTGAAAATCCAAAAATGTGAATTACTGATTAAATAACAGTAACTTATAAAAACATTGTTTTAAAACTCGACCATTTTTAAAGCTGAAGCACACCAAATGCTACATCCACTATAGTCTATGATAACTTGCTTCTGTGCTGGTGATGTTTTTATAACAGATATATTGTGGTCCTGGCACAGAGACCTTCAGGGAGGAAGGGAGGACAGACTACAGCACAGGTCATGTTAGACCTGGTGTTCAGTTCTGAATACAGAAGAGTGCATCATGTTTGTGATGCAGCACAAACCCAGTCTTCATCATAACCAAACAGGATAGTAGCAGAGCTACAGTAGCTGTATTTGTCTGTCATGGCCTTTCACCCTGATTGACATGGTGGCTGATGACCTTTTACCTTTGCAGTCGTTTACTGCATATTATCACTCCGAGGATACTCAAGTGTTCCAGTTTATTTTCATGAGGAGTGACATCAACAAATGTATTTGTGAATTACATATGTGAGCTAATAATAATGTATAATATTGTGTATTCAACTGTCAACAGTGTAATCAATCTTTCAGTCCCTTCTACAGTTTTATATCATCAAGATATGGCCAACCATCATAACAGTCATCTTTCAGCAGCCTTTACTTAGAGCTAAACTGCTTACCTTCATGATAATGGTTATTGTTGGTATTGTTGGTATGATTATTATTATGGGTGTTGAGTATTTGGTATTATTGTCGTGTGGTCATTCACCACCAAATAAGCCAAACTCTTTTGACTGTACAGCACCTCACCTGTGACGGAGCTGTCATTTGTAACTTAGTCCGATTTTTACTTTAACTTTGCACTCACTGTTTTTGTTCTTTGCACAGTTGCATCATGTGATTTTAATAACTGTTAATCATTAGTGTCTGTTTGTGTGTGTGTGTGTGTGTGTGTGTGTGTTTATATATATATAATAAAATTGTATCCTATGGATATATATTTTATATATCTGTTTTTTTTTCTTCGTATTTCGACGAGGATATTTTATTTATTTAGGTGTTGATATATTTGATCATGATATTTTATGTGTATTTAGTACATTCTTTCAAATGTATATTCTATAAGTCTACTTATCCCCCTGTGTAATACCATCTGTAATAAGCTCTTTCTTATTTGTGTCTTCATTAGTTTGTAGCGCCTCTAGCTGCAGTGTGTGGAGCAATGGCCCCTCCTCCGGTAGGGGCTGGTCTTTCCTGCAGTGCGCACAGTGGAGTGGGCTGGACCTGCGCCTCTGACCAAACCACTGCCCCCTTTACAGATCCCCAGATTTACACTCTAATCACTCTCCGGTGTATAAAGAAGAGACTGTTCAAACTCTTCAAAGCGGTGGTGAGTGTTGTCCCTTTGTTCCTTTTATTTGAATGGATTTAGACAACACGAGGTTAACGGTGCTCGATGGTTTTTATTGTAGCGCAGGCCACTGTGCGGTTCGTTTGATTTAATATTCTGCTCGCTGTGGCTCTAATAATAGTCACAGCTGTCATATTCAGGCACATAGATTTAATTCAGGTGTTATCATCAGAGTGGGATGATCCATTGTTGAGTGAAATCTTTGAAGCACTCTGCGGGCTGATGTGCGTAAAGACGGGCCTACTTGTACTTTTGAACAGGTGCTGTAAACAGTCTGAGTCAACCCTGCACATGCCTGGCATGCTGAGACTTTTGATACTTACCAGCCCCATGAATTAACAAAGAGGCCTACCTATGTGCAGCATTACTCTGTTATTTCAGAGTCATTCGACAGGAAGGATGTTGGTTTTTAGTGTATTGTTGAGGTTGAGGTCCTATAGATGACATCACCAACACAGTACTGCGTGGATCAGCTTTTCTCTGCTCATCGGGGGAAACTACATACTTATCCTTTTGGTCAATAGCCAGCAGTAGCAGTAGTCCCTCTCGTTGACAGAGCTGAGGGACATTCCTGCTAACTTTGCAGGCATGTGGGGCCTCAGGGTGGGGGACTGCACCTATATAAACATTGTCCTCACAGAATTGTTTGTATCAAAAGCATGATCTGTTTTCCACACTAACACATTCTCCACCCAAATCATTTTTGTCATGATCCCTTACCACTGTAGCCCCATCTAAGTCCCTCCTTCTTACTGTTGGTACTTGGACTGTTTACCAAACGCTGCTCATTAGGATTCCTTTGAGTGGAGTCCAGCAGCGTAAAAGTTCACCCCAGTTTTACCAGCACTTTCCAGGGATACCAAGTAGCAACTTTAAACAGGCAATCTCTTTACATATTCTTTTTGAACTCCTGGTTTCCTCACAAAGCCATGTCCCTGAACAAGGCTTTCATTTGGCATAGGAAACCTAGTGCATTCAGGGCCAAGACAAAGAAGTGAACACAGGAGTTCATTCATTAATGCCCCATTTTGCCAATGTGGGGGCTTCATTCCTGCAAACAAGGATCCAAATGATTTGAAAGAACAGATCTCTTCACACAACATCAACAAATGACTTTTCTCTCTCTTTTTGTGTCTCATTCTCCCTCTCAGCCTACCCATACAGACAAGGTATCACATTTCTTTTGTTATAACCATGTTTGTTGTGGTTAAAGTATTTTTTGTTGTCTCATATTCCTACATAATTAAGTTTCAGCTGTACAGGCTTTCTCTATGTCGAATAATTCTCTAGTGGGCTTTTATTTATCTGTTTCTAACAAAAGTTTTCACAGAAGCACATTTTCTTTGAACTCATATGACACCATTTAAGGGATTAAACAGTTGAAGTTAAAAATGTAAAAGTAAAGTATTGTTAAAGGTTGGCCTGAGTTCTTACTATTTGCAGAATTTGCCTTTTGTGGGGTTGTTGTCTGAATTACTGAGACCATTAATCCAAGCAAATGTGCTCTCGCAGTATTCTCAGAATAAAACAACCACAAAAAATAAAGTCTTTTAATCACTTTGATTTGTGAAAGTTAAATAATTCAGTTTATTACTCAATAATTTATGCTTTATTCCCCATACTGAACGCTTATCTGGTATTTTAAAGTATTCTTCACACTGCCAAGTCAAGTTTGGCAGAGAATACTTTACACAGTTATCATTTGGTTGGTCATTAAGTCTGAAATATAGCACTCACGTTAAAGAACACCCAGGTTTATAGTTTAAACATTAAAATGTAATTAATGAGTAAAAGAAAATTGAAATAAAAGACCTGAGAGTAGTTTCCTGAGAAGCTCCAGCCTTGGTTTTATCTTGCAGGCAAACAGCATAATACAGAATTGTGTCAAACATGGGGATACCAGTCAGTGTTTTTTTTTGTTTTTACTAAACACACTTCCTCTCTTGATTGCTGTGTTGTAACTCTTATACAAGTGTGCCACTGATTAGCTTGCTGCTATTTATAGATGGCCCTGTGCATACCCACCCAGTAGCTCCATATTTTTATCTTGCACCAGTATGTATGCGGCTGGAGGGATTTCTGCAACTATACACGCCAACAGGCTCCGGGCAGAAGGCATGGGCTCCAAGGACCAAGCGGTGCTCTTTGCCAACCAGGACTACGAGGCACTGAAGCAAGAATGTGTGGAGTCGGGCTGCTTGTTTGAAGACCCCTGTTTTCCCGCTGAGCCTCCATCACTGGGATTCAAGGAACTCGCTCCCTACTCCTCTAAAACTAGAGATGTGGAGTGGATGAGGCCCACGGTGAGAAACCGGAGAAGAAAAGTTGATGCTGTGCTTTCCTATTATATTATTATATTATTATATCATTAAATTACAAAGGTACATTGAATGGTTTTAATATATTTCACAACTGCCATGCAGAGTTGACAGTCGCTGGTGATGACTGGAACTTGCATATCATATAAACAAACATATCAGTGACACTGTCTTATGTCTACACATCCAGACAGAATAGGACAAGCAGGGACAGGAACTTCTCAGACCACTGCAGCTGTTGGCATCTCATGCCATTCTCTGACCACTCCCTCACTGTGACATTTGTTTACAGTGCCTCATTAAAGCACACGAAGCTGGCACATACAACAGTGGTTTGAAAGATGTGACGCTTCAGAGTAGAAAATAAAATGTCTAAATCAGTCTGGTTTCTGAGAAGGTGATTGATTTTGTGTCACATTAAATTTTCCCATAGGAACTAACAGATGACCCTCAGTTCATTGTGGGTGGTGCCACCCGGACAGACATCTGTCAGGGAGCACTGGGTGAGTCCTTGATATTAAATCTGTCATTAAAGCTGTAAAAAGACACACTGGGAGGCAGGTTTCTAAATTCTTCCTCTCACTTGCAGGTGACTGCTGGCTCTTAGCAGCCATCGGCTCTCTTACCCTGAACGAGAGGCTTCTCCATCGGGTTGTACCACATGGTCAGTCCTTCCAAGACGACTACGCTGGAATCTTCCACTTCCAGGTATTTGTTTGGATTGTTACTCTTTTCTCCTCCAACCAATGTAGATGGATGGAGTTCTTGATTATTGCTCTGTGTTGCAGTTCTGGCAGTTCGGCGAGTGGGTAGATGTTGTGATTGATGACAGATTGCCTGTCAAAGATGGCGAGCTCATGTTTGTCCATTCTGCCGAGGGCAATGAATTCTGGAGTGCACTCCTGGAAAAAGCTTACGCCAAGTGGGTATTGAAAGTGCATGCCTGGTTGTTACATTATTCAGTACGAGTGTATTTAGTAGGAAGTCGTTCTCTGTAATGCTGCTGTTTAGGGCAATCGGTCTGAAGTGTATTCTTTATGTGCTATCAGGATGAATGGCTCCTATGAGGCTCTATCTGGAGGTAGCACTACTGAAGGGTTTGAGGACTTCACAGGTGGTGTGTCTGAGATGTATGAACTCCGCAAAGCTCCCAGAGACCTGCACAGGATAATCGCCAAAGCTCTGGAGAGGGGCTCTCTACTGGGCTGCTCTATCGACGTGAGTGCAGAAAACAATTGGCACACTGCCAAGACCCACAGATCAATGTTGCAACATCTTGAGAGTTACATTAAAAGCACTTGTGTTGATATGACGTACAATTCATACTCAGCTGCAGTAATCACATTTTCATATTAATACAGATCACCAGTGCCTTCGACATGGAGGCTGTCACATTCAAGAAGCTTGTGAAGGGCCATGCCTACTCAGTCACAGGACTAAAGGAGGTCCGTCTGTGTACGACTCAGTTGTTTTTATTCAGTTATAAGTGTGCTATGGTGTTAAACATCCTGTCAATCTGACGTTATGTAGGTTGAGTTCCGTGGCGAGATGATACGTCTAATCCGTGTACGTAACCCTTGGGGTCAGGTGGAGTGGACTGGAGCCTGGAGTGACAAGTGAGTTTTCCCAGACATTATAATATAATTATCTCAGCGTTTATGTATAGTATTTTATCTCACCTTCAGTATTTATACCTCTCTTTTTCTTGTTGGTTGTAGTTCCCCTGAATGGGATGAAATTGACCCATCTGAAAGAGAAGACTTGCACCTTAAGATGGAAGATGGGGAGTTTTGGTAAGGGGGAATTTTAAAGGAATAGTTTAATATTTTGCTAAATTTTTCTTGTTGTGATTGTGAAACTCAACAACAAGATACAGGACTAGGTGTAGCTGTCTTATCCTGCATCCATTTTTATGTTTTGTGGATTCTAGCTACACAATTAAGAATCAGATATGAGAGCAGCATGTTCTCTTTAAACTAGCTAGTTAGAAAATAAATGAACCAAGTGTTAAACTAATCTTTTTAAATCATTTCCAGGATGTCCTTCAGTGAGTTCCTGAGGCAGTTTTCTCGAATCGAGATCTGTAACTTGACTCCAGATGCTCTGAGTGAGGACGCCCTCAGCCACTGGAACACCATGAAATTCTTCGGCACGTGGAGGAGAGGCAGCACTGCAGGGGGCTGCAGGAACCATCCCAGTGAGTCCCAGAGAAAACCTTTTTTATGTTCAAGTGTACTTGTCGGCATGAATAATATATGTTTGTTAATCCATAACCTATTTGTGTAGACACGTTTTGGATCAACCCTCAGTATAAGATCACGTTACTGGAGGAAGATGATGACCCAGAGGACGATGAGGTGGCGTGTAGTTTTTTAGTAGCCCTCATGCAGAAGGACCGCCGCAGATATCGACGCCATGGTCAGGACATGCACACCATTGGTTTTGCTATCTATGAGGTGAGACCAGCTATGGAAAATCTGTATTATCCCTTTGCCCTGCTAAAGGTTTTCTCACGTTAACATTACATTATTTTTCAAATGTTGCCTGAGCTCATTTTTTTTTAAACTTGTTCCTCTTATCTTCTTTTGCAGATTCCAGAAGAGGTGGGCAGATCACATCTTTCTAACACCGTTTATTTAACCATTTACTTTGTAGATGATTTTGACCCATAAAACCACACTGGAGAGTTGTCATGTTTTAGCCCATTTACAATACTGCTGATCAAGTTTTGAGTTTCTGTACATTTTATTCATCTCATACATTTAAAGTCAGCTTACAGAAGCCGTACACCTATTATAATCAATCTATCACATATCGGCATTATTAAAAGATGATATTGTAAATTTTATTTCCATCCCATTCTAGTTAGTTGTGCTTGAATTTTTTGTAATGAAATTGAAATTGAAATTGAAACATGAAAGTGCATCTAAACCTATCTATTGTTTTCTTGCTGCTCGCAGTACAAAGGCTGCCAGAATGTCCATTTGAAGAAAAATTTCTTTTTGACCCATTCATCGTGTGCTCGCTCTGAGACCTTCATTAACCTGCGAGAGGTGAGCACACGCCTGCGTCTCCCCCCTGGAGAGTACCTCATCGTCCCCTCTACCTTTGAGCCTAGTAAAGAGGCCGACTTTGTCCTCAGAGTCTTCACAGAAAAGCAGTCAGAGACAGAGTATGTATACCTTTTGCATGTGGTTTTAATGTCAGTTTATTTTTTCTTGTTTTCACTTGTTATAATGCATAAAAAATTATTTTTGTCTGTTGCAGAGAACTGGATGATGAAATCTCTGCTGATTTAGGAGAGGATGTATGTATGAATCTAACAATGTAGAAAAATTTCATTGATGGTTTGCATGGCATGAGATCTCTAGGTTTCTCATTTCAGAGCAGTGCCTTTTATGTTTCCACAGGAGGAAATAACCGAAGACGACATTGACAACTCTTTTAAGGCCATGTTTGCCCAACTAGCAGGAGAGGTAGGTTCAGAAAAGAAGGTCTATCTTACACGTTATCGTTGTTTTCACTCAGTAACACTAGTTTTTAAATAATAATTTTAGTAGGGGCAATAGTGTCTTAAAAGATTATAAGTAGTAGCATCTCTTTTTAAAAATTCTATTAAGTTCCTAGTGTATGAAGTATTTTTTCTTTACTTGCCCCTGTGTTTTTCCAGGATATGGAGATTTCTATTCATGAGCTGAGAACCATCCTCAATAGAGTTGTCTCCCGGCGTGAGTTTTCTGTTTATTTTAAGTACAATTCTTACATTTTAGTAATACTGCTCCCATTACTGTATTCGATTCCACTGTCAAGTACCTACCATCTATTTCCTGAAGGGAGTCCGACTGTTTCAGATTAATAATTTTGCTATTTCAGACAAAGACTTGAAGACTGACGGCTTCAGTCTGGAAGCATGTAGGACCATGGTCAACCTCATGGATGTATCCTCTTTAATAATCAAGTATGAATGGACCAAAATCTTCTTACACTGTTTTAGAAAAAAAAAAAAAAAATCACTGAATATTTACAGTTTCACCCCTTGACGTAATGTTTATCAGAAAGACGGTAGTGCTCGTTTAGGACTGGTGGAGTTTCAGATCCTCTGGAACAAGATCAGGAAGTGGCTGGTAAGAAAATAACAATAACACTGCCAGAGGAACTTGACACACATTTATTACACACACTTTAACTCTATTTCTGTTTCCATCTCCCAGGTTGTTTTCAGACAGTTTGACCTTGACAAATCAGGGGCCATGAGCTCATATGAGATGCGACTTGCTGTGGAGTCAGCAGGTATAATGCTCTTGAGTATTATGCTGACAATTATATGCAGTACTCACCTTTGAGAATGAGAATTGTGAATCTTTTTTTAAACTACTGTCTCGTCCTTGTGCAGGTTTTAAACTAAACAACCGACTGAATCAGATTCTGGTAGCCCGGTATGCGGAGAATGAGATGATTGACTTTGACAACTTCATCTGCTGCTTGGTCAAGCTTGAAGCCATGTTTCGTGAGTAATATTGCTATACACGTCATTAAATCCTATTATCATTAACAGTAGGAACTATGCCATAGCTGACCAACTGTAAAATCTTTGAACTGAACAGGGGCTTTCCAGCAGTTTGAAAAGGAGGGATCAGGAGAGGCAGAGATGGATCTCACTGAGGTGAGTTGTTTTGTTACAAGTAATAACTCACTTATTTCCTCACTCTTTTCTGTTTGTCTAACTTTATTTCTCACATTGCTAGTGGCTTTATGTGACAATGTGTGGTTGAAGAGGGCCATCATTGCCGGTGGTGGGTGTCAGATGATGGTAACGTGCCGGCAGACAACCATGAACCTGGAGCTCCGAACACTCCTCAGCCTTAGCAACCCGTCTATCCTTTTACACATCCCACCTCAGCGTAAATCAAAGTATTAACACGGGTGTATAACAGAACAAGTCCAACAATGCCAAGTGTGTCTCAGCTGTGTTTTAGAAACTATGCAAACCTATACAGTATAAAACGGTCACTGTGCCTCTCAATTCTGTCATCTCTGTAAAAACAGCATGGGCCTGTGCATGACAAAAATCACTCGCTATAAAATGCAAGTTGGTTTTATACTTTCAGATTTTAGTTTTGCTGTCATAAGATACTTTATTGTCCTTGTAAAGGGGTACAACGACATTTAGTTTGGCGTTCCAGCCTATCAGCTTACAGGACATTTAGCAGCCAGTCCATTCAAAAATCAGTATGAATGTGAACTGAGTTACTAACATTAATTTTAAATTTTCACAATATGCTGTTTGAGGTGGTAAATTTGTGATTGTAGTTTCTCTTAATCATTCTGCACTCATGTTTCTATTTTTTACCTGAAGAAAAGAATCACGTCACTGTTTTGTGTAGTTTCAATCTTACACCTGTAGGTGGTAGTACAGACTCACTTTGATGTCAATGAAGAACTTTTATTTGGCAATTTATACTTTAATGTAACCTGCAGCTGATATTTGTTTAGTTTTTGCACAGGGATTTTAAATTAAAACAAGCCGTTAGTGAAGTTGCCTCACATTAATAACAAATACTATGTAACAGTTAACTCCAGATACAAGAATAACTAGATACTGTATGCCTTTATACATGATATTGTGATGTTATAAACAGCAAATTAAAATGTGCCAGTAACTGTTATGTGTTGTGAATGTATATTGTGCCTTCAGTAAATGCTTTCCTCAAGGTCCCCGCCTTCTGTTTGTTGTTACCCACATTTGGCAGCTCAGACTGCAGTGTAAACTCCTGTGTTCAAGGTAAAGGTTGTATTTGTTGTAAGCATAAAGAGGCTGCAGTTAAATTCCAGACATGTTGCCAAAGATTGATTAAGAACCAAAATAATAATAATACTAATACCAACAACAAAAACAACAGAGTGAGTAACTAACAATGTATGTTCCTTTAAGGTTTATTGAAGAAAAAATAGCATACAATGTCCAGATACCTCCAAGCACATGTGAAATGTATAGTGAATGTATTTCCAAAAGCAGAGATTAAGTATGCCGTTAAACAAATGAACCAGCAATTGCCAATACTTTGGAATATTCTCCCTCCAGTTTACGTAGATGTGTGGGTATGGGGACCTTAATCCTTGTACCTGTCGGGTTCCCATTGTCCTCAATCAAAACAACATTGTTCGAATCAAAGCGTGCAGTCATGCGTGCTCCAGGCATTTTGTGTCCAACGATTAGTGCTTTCTTCTTCTGTCCTTTGATAGCAAGTAAGACTTTGTCGCCAACTTTTCCTACGCCATTCTTGGTGTAGACATGGATCACTCTGGGTGGACGGTGATATGGTGTGGTTCCGAGAGAACTGTTGTCAACTACACGCACCCTTGTTAGTTTTTGAATGGCTGCTGCAACTGCAGACACACTGAAAAGGCAAACAATAAATTGATCATCTTCAGATTGCAGTAATCTTACTGTGACACTTCTCATTACTGAATACCACTGACCATGATAATGTTTACAGTTCTCCTGCAAAGACCCCTCAGTCAGCAAGCATGTAAGTAATTAGCTTCTCTCCTTGAGCAAAATTAAAAGCCAAAACTCGTGTAACATTATGACTTGATCAAGTTGCTTCTTTCACTTAATATTAGATGCTGTATGAAGTCATCATATCATCTGGAGGAAAGAAATGTTGAACTGCTTTACAAACAGTGGGGAAAAAAGGATTCAGGTCAATCTGGCTCACTGGGGTCAATAAGGGCGTTACGCCCAAGAACAAACTGCATTATATATGACTAAACCAGAAAATTAAAATTATGATTAAAATCTACCCCTAACCTGTTTTTGATAGCCCTCCTACATCGCTCAGACAATACCCTGTGTTACAACATTCAGGATGGAGAAAACGTAATATTAAATTGCATAAATGTTCTCTTTTAACCATATTAACATGAAAACAGCGTTATAATGTCGAAACGTAAGTACTCTGAACTGTTCCTGTTTGGTTTATTAACCTAGACTTGTTCATTTAAGGAAATGACACTGACCGAAATTGCTAACTGCCAAGATTTCACTTTTCTGGACTCCAGATTTTGGCAGAAAAACCTCTTACCTAAAGGTCCTCTGAGGAATTATGGACGACGTCTGAAAGAGGAGCCCAGTAAGCGATCTTGGAAGTTGATGAAGAGCCATAACTACAGCAAATAGTGATTCAGCTACAAAGAAAAAGTACACATGGTTAGCAGCTAGTAAGCTAAAAGCTCGGCTAAAAATATAGCATTAGCTTACTAATACAAGGTAGGAGGACATGCAAGCGCTAACAACAGAACCAGATCGTTCTTGGATTATAGTCGACCCACACAGGAACATAAGTACAGCATCAGTTACATTAGAAAGCCCAAAATTCTTAAGTGTAATGTAAATGTCTTACTAGTGTTGCCCTTCTACCACGATTCATGCCAATGTCAAAACCTGTTGCGTCATCAGCACGCGACTAAATGCTTTTAGCAAAGCTAGCTGAGAAACACCGCATACATTAACATATAATAAACACACCTTTATCGATGTAAATAAGAGGACGTGCTTTGGTTCGATACTTTTTGTTGAATATCAGCCTTGTGTGTTCGTACAAACTAAAGTAGCCAAAGAAATGACTACACTGTGAGACGCCCTCAGTTAGCTTTTTTATTACACTGGTTTACGTCATAGAGACGCGATTGGAGAAATATAGAAATAAGTACCATAGAAGCTACAGAGCCGAGGACTTATGTATCTATGGAAGACTATTCGCACTTAAAAGTATAAAGTTGTGTCTATTCTCTATGTGATCTACGTCTGTGTATGTCACGCTCTAAACCTGGACTGACTTCGCCTCCCCGTTGGACTGGTTCGGTTAGCGATAGTTGTTCAACCGGCTGACAGACGCAACCGCTGCTGCTTAGACTAGACTTGTCTATCCATACTAACAGTTAGCTAGACATTTTGACTAACTAGCTCCATCTGGTTAGCTTCAGTGTTTTTAGCCGACAGTCGCTCGGTTTGAATTAGCCGTCAGTCTTCAGACAATCTCCACCTGTTATTTGCTACATCGAGAAGCTAAGTTAGCTAACGTCACCGTTACAGTTGACTGCTAGCACATATTAGCAAATTGTGACAGTTTCTCCTCTGCTGCGTATTATAGCAAGGTAAGCTGGATTTCTCGTCTATTAACTCTGTATTTCTTAGTATACCACGACAAACGTGTTAGGTTGTCTTTAACAATGGTAATAGCTTACCGTTAGCTACTTCGGTGGTAAAGTTAATGGATGGTGTCAGAACAATAAACGAGTAAACACATCCCGTCACCATTAACGTTGGGCTAGGTGATCCTGCTACAGTAAGCTTATCTGTAATGTGAGCTCGTTGTTTTCATAATTGATGGAAGTTTTTAGACCAGAGGCAATTAGTTGATGGTGATTATTCTAGATTCGCTTAAAATAACTAACTGTGATATTCATGATTGTTTTGTTGTCGATCATCATTCCTCAGCTGTTTATCTCCTTGACCATTACTGTGTTGAGGGGATTTCATGACGGTAACAGGTTAAACTGCTTGATTTACTGATACGGGCTTCATCATGGACTGATGACTAGTCACAACTTGGCTATGATCGTTAATCGTCTAGCCTAGCATAGCCTATAAGGGATAAACATAAGTCGGCTCCTAGCAGTCTTATTAAAACCTAATTTGTTCTCAAGCCATACTGTGATATAGGGGCATTAAAACTATTAATGGAAAACCTTCCAAGAAGTATTGGTTTGACAAACTTTTTGATACTTATTTCATACAAGCTGACAACCAAAGGGCTCCAGTGTGTTGATTCCCTACCGTATGCCTTACTATCTACTTTAGATATAATTAAGATTTTTGTGTATTTACCATGCTAAAAGCCCGTATTGGCTCTTGTTAAAAGCACATTTCAAGATGAATGCTCAGAGATAGTGAAGTTTTCAATTAATAATGCCACTAAAATCTTGGACAAACTATTACTTTCACGAGACTACCACCACACCACCACATGAGGTATTATTATGTTAGAATTCACTAAACCAGTTCATCAGTTAGTGGTACAGCTGTTATAATGAAAATATGAGAGGAACACATGTCACAGCTCTAATTTTTTGTCAATCTAATGTTAATGTAGGTATGATATATTCATTGTAATATTCAATTCATGGTATTTCTGTGTTTTAAAAAAAATCTGACCAACAAATACTGATTTTCTGTCAGCGGGGGAGGAGGTTTATTTGAACTGACTCATTTAATTTGTCTTTCACTTCCTTTCTTTCTTCTACTTTGTGGTGTTCATAATGTTTTGACGCAGTGATGAAATCACATATTGACATCATCAAAGTCAGCAATAATCAAAGCTCAGGCACTAAGTAGTTGTCAATGATTAACAGGCTAATACCAACAAGGTTAATATGTCGAAAGCAAATATCCACCATCAGCATTGTTGGAAAATTCATGACAAGTTTGATATTGTTTTGAGGCCAAATACATCTGCATTAAAATATAAAGCTGTTTTTTTAATTTCACAAGATGAGCAGTGGTCTGTATGGATTCAAAACAGTATTTCCTTACAGTATTAATATTTCGACATTAGAGTACAGTTTGTTTACCTTGAGCTGTTGTATGTTGAAAATCTGTTGTCTGCTGCATGACTTTGACACTTTAATGGGTGTGCTTTAAGTCTTTGTTTTCACATTGCTGATAAGTTTATCACCAACTATTTTGAATGGGTCAGACTTGATGAAGATCACACGCACGCACACACACACGTTTTGTCCCATGCTGTACCTACCTGTACATGTATCTATGTGTGTTGTAAAAATAATTTATAATTATGACGTAAATGTTTTGAGCCTACGTGTGTCCCTCTTTTGTGAAATGTTTTATTTATTTGGAAAATCAAGTCAGTGTTGCTTGACAGCTGCAAATGTAATCTTTATAATTCACTGTTAATATAAGCATGTGGAAATACTTAGCTTAGGAAGATTTATGAAAATAGTGACTCACATAGAGATGCAAAAATGTAGATTTAAATTCAGAAATTCATGAATATGTGTGCTGTTATTAACTGCAGATGGGTAGCATAGGAGTGGTTCAGTCTTCATCCTCGTACCAACATTGAGAGTGCATTTAACAATGAAAAGGTTTTCATGTATTATTGAGAGGTAATGAGCTTGCACTTCCCGTCATGAAATTGAATAAGGCACTGTATTGTATGGCCTATGTCATTTGTCCCAGTATTGTTTGTCATGTTATTATCTATCTATCTATCTATCTATCTATCTATCTATCTATCTATCTATCTATCTATCTATCTGTCTGTCTGTCTGTCTGTCTGTCTGTCTGTCTGTCTGTCCACATATATGCATGTGTGTGTGTGTGTGTATATATA